>PNEQ01020698.1:0-87572 GCA_003012365.1 Medauroidea extradentata | reverse complement strand
CATTTTTCTGTAATGTAAATGTTACAAAAGTAATAATACCCAAAATAATAAATATTAAAATACTCTGTTTATAATTAAATTAAATAAATTATTTATTTCAAGCAATAAAAATCTTAACAATGAGATAATGAAAAACCTTAACCGTATCTTAAGTTATTTTAATAATTGTTAACATTCATTTTCGGGTAGTTCTAATCTCCACTATAGAGCTTATTTACAATACGAACCAAGTCAATTACATTTCTGACTAATGTTTTTCCAAGCATCAAGGCACCAAATCAATTCACTCATTCCTGAATTGTCCTCTAAGATTTTCAGTCAAATATCAAACTACCTTTCTGTATGTGGATATTCCTAACGGACAAAACAAACAATCTGCTATTCCATTTCAAAATTTATGTCTTCCTACTACTCCTATACATGATTTTATCCGCAATTCATTTAATTCGTAAATTGAAGCATTGACGAAGAGAAACGATAGATCTTAAGTGTAAAGTAATATTATTAAACAGAGTTTCCATGTAAGAGTAAAATATCTTATGAGAGCGTTTACCTTGTTAAGAGATGACCCTCAAGGCAATACAGGACAGGACGAGACTCGAAAAATTACTACTACTCCCTCTATACTCATAATATATTTACGTTTGTATTACGGTACTCTAATTGCAATCATCTTGAAGTCCCTCTAACCATGTTTATTTTATGTGGTAATAATTTTTCGAGGGGATTTCGCATTAATAGTCAATCTTGACACACGCCATAAAACAGTAGTTTAACGCCTACTGAAGTTTAAAATGTTATCTTGAAACTCATGAAATTGAAGTTAGACCTCGATTATAAATCTAATGATAATTGTAAAATTCGTCTTTTCAAAAGATGTGGCAATTTAATTCAGAAATATGTTATTGTTTTGAGTATTTCTAATATTATTTCGGTTACTTCCATGCTAAAGTTGTGAAACATGAGAATTTTATTAAAAATCGAATGTCCATTCAAAATAACCTATGTAATTATTTACTCCCATATAGACCTAACATGTAAACAATAGGTGGTTATAAAATTAAGTATTAACATCAAACATTGCACAAAGAACGTATTTCAGTAATCGCACAGTGTACAAAAGCAAGCTAGGTTGCAAGTGAAGAGATCGTTTTCAATCCTAACAACTTTATCTAGCAAATATTCTTTGTTTTAAGAAATTTTATGTTTAATAAACTACCTTTACCTCTCAAGAGGAATGTACAATAATGACCCTGTCAGTCCTATAGTCGAGTATTTTATTTACACAAAATATTTACGTTATTAATAACGTAATGAATCTAATCAAATATCTAAGAACTTCAACGATCTCCACGCAAAATAGAAGTTTTTTTTTAAATATTCAATTTATAGTTTCATTGTATAATTAACGAAGATAGTGTTAGTCCGGAATTTGTAGATAGTCGTGCACACTTGGCCACCACTGTATATCTCTTTAAAACCATTATTGTCACTCACAAATAATAAATTATTCTCGAAGAAAAAGTTATATATTACTACCAGAGAATTTCTTAAATAATTTTAAAGGTGGCAAAACTCATTCTGTGATAACGAATTATTAATAAATTATTATTTTATATTAACGCATATTTATAAGAATGCTTAGAAAATTCGTTTGACGCGATAAATGCATTCAAAATGTTGCATAGTTGTATATAAAAATGAACACATGTGTATGTGAGTAAGTGTTCATTTATATACAGTTTGACAGTTTACGTAAACATATTTTGAGTTGTCAGCGGCTTACAAACAGGTTTGATGATGACCATAGTCGCATATGAATCGAAAATATCCGTAATAAATTAGATGTCCCCAGACATACACAAACGCAAATCAAAATTTTCCATCCCGTGGAGTAGGTACTTCCGAAAGTTTTTCATCTACCGCTTCTTTCCATTAAGAGTTCGTTGTTTATTAAAAACCTGTTGAAAGCGATTGATGTTCGTGGGATGTAGGGCTGGTAAGCCGACGCAAATCCGAATGACAAGGATGACAAGAGATAAATGACTTTGTGAATACATTTTTTGTCAGTAAATTGACGATGCTTCGTTATCATGATTGGAGAGTATTAGTTGCCATCATAATTCATTGCATTCGTCATAACCAGTGTTATTTACCCTGACACACCTTGCCGGCGGGCGAATAAAACCTGAATTATTGTTGTCACGGTTATATGAACTGGGGAAGCAAAGAGAAATTAAGTGTAGTAATTTATTATAAATGACAGCGAAATAATATTGCAACGGAACAACAAAACAAGCAATATTTTTTGGTTCTATAAGCTTGTAAGTACAGATAGCCGTATAGGTGTATAAGCTATAAATATTTTTAAATATTTTGAACGGCTTAATTTTTCCCACCTGTATTCAATAATTATGTTTTATTAACTACAGAACATCCATGCGCCAGTCATTTCAGACGGTTAAAAATGGCGCCAGTCATTTCTGACGGTTAAAAATTTAATTTAACTTGCAGAATGAATGTTTTTAAATCTTTCATTTGAGGAAGGCTTATTCCAGAATCTTGTCACCTCAGAGTGATGTGAAACTCTTTTTCTTCCTCACAATACAGATCTTATAAATAACTACATAATTATCCTCCATATTATTGTAAAATTTAAATTATATCACAGAATGTTCTGCGGTTGTATTATCGTAGTGCTACTTGCTTAATTATTTTTATCCAGAATCGAACATAAAATATTTATTTTGATTATAAATTATATTATATATTTAATCTCATTAGTTATTTGATTTTACCATATATGTTGCAAAAATACTACTCAGATAAATTACTATTTTACTAAATTTAATACAAACATTTTTTTATTCGCTAGGATGTTAACTTATTCGTCCGGTAAAGAATCGCATCGCTTTGATGGTACTTGCTGTTATTTTCATTCGAGATTTATCGACTCGACACTAACAGAGAAGAGTTAAAGAATTGAAATTACTAACATAGCCGTGCAGTGGATTGAAGAAAACATGACTAAGGATTAAAATTGGATATCGGGGAGCGAATGTGGGTGAACATCCTTTCGTGAAACTCGCATAGGCGAGAAAACATAAGAAGCGCCTTTGTCTACACTGAAAATGTCTGTCAGTTCATAACACACTACAACAGCTAAAACAGTCGGAACTTGTCATATTTCAGAGATTAAATATGGTTATTAAATTGAAATTTTGCAACAGTGAAACTAACAGCTTTATTAGTTTTTTTATGTTGATTTCTGCTGCTCATCCAAACCATCTCAGTTTTTAATATTGTTAAGTTTCGGTTATGTATAGATTCTAAGTGTGTATGCTTTTTTATGTAGATAGAAGAATATGAGACAATGCGACTGCGCCGACTCGCGATGTCCTTACAAACATAGAAATTAATTATTTAGGTAACTTATTAGTGGCAGTTATGCATGGAATATTTCCTTCCTATTATTGTTTTACTCGTAAAAGTAATAAATTAAACTTATTATACAGTTTCAAAAATACACTGGCCAAATTTAGCATCATATTATTTGTCATTGTCGTTTGATAATCATTTCTCAATAAGAGTACATTACTAGAAAACAGGAACTAGCATGAGGCTCACAAATGTTATTGTTATTAATTCTGTAACGAATATGACATCTTAAAAATAGCATTTACTTGTTTTAAATATTTATTTTATATACGTCGTTCCAGATAAAGTGAGCACTAAGAATTTAACCTTTGAAAAATATCTCTAGCCAGTGTTGCATTGAATTCAACATTAACCATAGTTGCCTTACTGCTTGTATGGTTGGCAGCTAAATTACGCAAGTTAGTTCCGTGTATTTTCCTATTTAAATTCAACAATACTGATAGAAATTCAACCGAAATCGACATAATTGTGTATTGTATAAGTATTAAACGTTTAAATCAAACTACATATGTTCCTACCGACTGCAGAACTTATCTTACGCGCGCGAACATCAAGTGACGTGTCCATAGGTGTTAGACATTTCCCATAGTTAGCCGTTACGCGCGGAAAGATACAAAATGGCTGAAAATAGAACTTTAGCAGGGCTTTATTGAGTGCTCACTTTATCCCGAATCACCTTTACTCCTGTTTAACACTCAGAAGCCTGAGCTAACTTGCACGTGGATGTCGTGGGAAAAGACCATACAGCTGTTTTTTTTTAACTAATAAAAACCTTAATGAGGTATTGCGTAAGTACTGCGCATCAAAATATAAACATGGTGGTAATGAGGATGAGTTTTCACCCCGAACGCTTGTCAGGATCTCTCAGAGAATACCTCAGGCGCGACTACAAAGTAAAACAAAAAATGTTTACATTTACGAGGGAAACCTCGTAAATTAATATCAGAACATTATCAGTCAGGTAATAAAAGTAAGATGTCCAAAATCTTTTAGAGTAGTTACAAATATCGTAAACCCCTTTGCGAACTAGTAAAATAAATGCTAATGAGCCAATTTTTCGATTTGAAACAAAAAAAAAATTAGAAAACCGGTCAAATTTTACAAAATATTTCGTACTTTTTAAATAAATTTGAAACTTCTTTCCAAAAAAATGGTTTTGTACCACTACAAAAATATTGTTGTAGAATGAACTAGATATTAGCTGTAAATATAGTAAATTAGTTGGTATATTTACATAAATATTTGTAAATATACAAGGCAATTTGTAAAAGTACAAGATTTTTTCTAATTTTACAAAACAATTTTGTCGTGTTACAAAAAGGCCTTTTGGAAACTGGTTTCCAAAAAACCTTTTCGTAAAAGTTAAATAAAATTTTGTTACTGTGAGGCAGGGATGAAACTGCGAATGTTCGCCGTTCACTTCCGTAGTATGCGGCTGAGGGAGCAACACAACACTAAGTCCTGAACCCAGAGAGGTAACTATAAATATTCTTCCCGGCCAGGATTCGAACCCAGGACCCTTGACCCACTGGCGAGGAACTCTAACCACTTTTTTTTTCTTGTAATAAAATGTTAGGCCCCTTGGCGAGGTCTCAACATCGCCAAAGAGCCAAACATCCCCTCTTTACAGCGTTAGTATTTGACAATTCCCCAGTTGTGACAGTATTTGGTGACTATGACAATTTAAGAGACGCTAACGGACAAACACAAATTTTACACCCAACCAGACCTGGGAATTGAACCCAGAAGACCTCGTATCCAAGTCGGTAGCTCAACCAACTGAGCTACGGGGGGTCGGTGCCACTGAGCCAAGTGGTCATACGTTAACTTAAACAAACACAAATAAAATAAATAATATAAAATTGCATGCAATATATATATATATATATATATGTATAACTTTAGAGGGTTTGTTTACGTCGTACGACGCAAACATCCCTGCCGTGCTGTTATTTGAACCCAGGACCTCACACATCGCAGGCACATATGCTACCGACCACGCTAAGAAGACCGGCGTAACGTATCTACAAAAACCTATCTTCGAAATGTCACCAGGATATTAAATGAAGTTAATACTATATAATTTGGGTTTAGTGTATACTGCAAGTAAGCTACTACGGTATACACACATATTCGCAATAAGCAATTACAGAACCAACCGGTATAGGTAAACAGGAAATAAGAAATTAAAAAATATGCTATGCAGAATAACACGCCAGTATGCATTACACAATATGCACATTGTTACATAAACTATTTTTTAAGAAAAATGCATTAATTATATACTCAACATATAGAAGCTTTTGAATCCACTTGTGAAGCTGACTGTAGGAAAGTGAGAAAAGAAGTAAGAAAAACATGTGTGATCTACAGGTCTACACATTTGTGTTACAGGCCATAGTTGTATAAAATATTGGTCCGGAAATATTGTGTTCCTTGTGTACGACCAAATATACGCAAGAAATTAATCTTTCAGCAATGCACTGTTCCAGAAAAAAAAAGTAACTTACTCATTGTCTGGTAATACATGAATTATTATTTTAATTGCTAGTGTTTGCGAATAAAATAAATATTGTTTTTGGCCAAAATTTATGTAATTGTTGTTTATATGAGTCCCCCGTGTCAATACGGTTATTTTATTTTGAGGAGAAAATATTGTTTAAAAAAATGTTTAAATACTAGAAAACTCAAGTTTGGATAAAGAATCCACTTCTTTCTTGACGAATTTGTACATTGAAAGCCCATATACATTTACCTTATATAGTTATGATAACGAGAATTAAGAGCAGATGAAATATTATCCCCTAGGAACGAAATAGCATTATCCTGGCTAGGCTGTCTTTTGCTCAACTGGATTTGAGCATTAAGAAAAATAATTTTACTACAGGGTGCAATAACGTAAGTAAATTTCGTTCAGAAATTAAATAAAGAATAACATGAAATAGACTTCGCAATTGTAAGAACACCATACACAACCAGTGTAATACGTCGTGAGAGTGTAAAGGTGGATTCACAACCACACTTTCCGTACGTAGGAACACACGCTCGTACGTTAATTATTTGCAATTGAATTCACAAAAAAAAATTAAATTTGACGTGCCCGGAAATTGTTTACGTCATAATAAAATGTCGGTAATAGATTATCGTACTTAATTTTTATTTTCGAATGTAATTAAATAATTTATAACCACAAGATAAATGATTTCTCAATATAAATTAGTACTTACTGAGTCTTACGTAGGCACGTGTATCATTCACAACCACCACTTAGTGTACGTACGTACGAAGTAGAAAGTTGTATCAACTCTAGTACGTACTTACGCACGCTACGCGAGGAAGTTAGCATGCACAATCCGTGTTTCTACTTCTGCACTTAAGTACGCGCGTACGCTAGGCCTACATGGTGGTTGTGAATCCAGCTTAATTTTGGTCAGCGCTTAACATCTACGTCTTAGATGCCGGTGAGGGGTGACGTGAGGTGAGTATGGGGCAGCGCCGGAACGATAGATAAGAGCGGGGGAAACGGGAGATCCCCGAGAAAACCCGCCGACCAACAGTATCGTCCGGCATGATCCTCACATACGAAAATCAGGCATGACCCCGTCGGGAATCGAATCCGGATCGCCTTAGTGGGAGGGAGGCGGCGCCCGTAATGCATCGTGATTAAAAACACAAGTGAACAGGATTGAAATTGCAAACAACGTTCAAGTTTACACATTTTCTTTAAATTAATATCTTTTTGAAAAACAATGTTTGCAGAAAGCACCAATTTTCCGTTTTGAAGGCAAACTTTTTAAATCAGATTCACGTCAAAATAAATTTAACTTAATTACTGTCACTGTTTACCGCAGTGTCCGTGCTAATCTTGCATATAAGTCAACCTAAACTAATCTAATAACGTTTGTATTTTATTTTGCGCAAATTAGTTTCATGGCAAAATAAATTAAAATGGAAATAATGGTTCTCAAAGGTAGTTTCAGTAATTTTCAGTATTTAAACTATACATGTACCAACACATTACAGTTACGTAAAATAATGTTTCCGTGCCTTGCAATCACATTTGCAAGGATCCGAGCTCGGCCAACTTGATTTAGGTTGTCTGCGGTTTTAAGAAATCACTGCCGATAAAAACAGGGAAGATTGGTAAACACGTTATCGGCGATTTTTTCTTGAATTCAGGCCAATCCTACTCAATATACCGTATCTAAAGAAGTTTCTGTCGTTGTTACCTCTATGCTAATTATAAGTACTCTATTTCTCTACAGTACATGTAGGATGCGAAGTATTGTTTATTCGTGTTAAACTGCGCAAACCGTTTGTTTACACACTTGTACCAGTTAACTCAAGAAACCCAAAATAATTACATGGCTTAATTCTTTTTTCAAGTAAGTAGGTGGTTGAACGTGTATAGTTTACCTTGTATATCATGACCTGTTAACATCCAAATGTAGTATTTTACTGTAAATACTAAACGCAAGTAGTTGTTTCACAGTAGTTACGTGCCTAAAAGCTCTCGTATTAGGGTTACAATTCTATATAATAATTAAGATAGGATTTTCTTCTGAAATTACTATACATATTTATCTACAATATTCTCGAAAAAAAATCGCCACAACATCGAGTTATTTATGTGTAGATATATATGTTTAATTTCATTAAAACAATTAACTCAGTCTACATGTTATACAAACCAATTAAAGAAGGAAGATACGTAACAATTGTCATTATCTTCATTACGTCACAATCTAATGGAAATATTTAATTTTTGATAGGACTATATTTCGGATGGCTAATGAGCACGAAAAACTTAAATTAAGTTTATGAGCGCAATCTAATTTACTGCGTTATTATTTTCGAAAGTGTGGTAGAGATGTTTTGCACAGTACTTAAGTGCTGAATTTTTTACTGAGATAAATTGTTTCATAACTGAGCTGGAAACGAAAGTAAACAAACTTTTATAAATGAACATGTTGTTTCCATGAGGTCATAGCCGTCTAGAAAGCTGACGATAAAATGGAAGAGCGCTGAAGAGAGCTTAAAGGAACTATCATCGACCATTTTATATGTAGTTGTGAGCGATGTTGGAGGAGGCGTCTTGCTCAACTCGAGTGAGAGAGATGCCCCTCTCTCACTATAAATACGAGCCTTGAAAGCGCGCGGGTCAAGTTCAGCACAGCTTGTCGGCAGCTTGGGCATAGTTCCCGAAAGAGCTGGGCGCCTGCTAATGGACGGTCGGAGAGCCAAATAAATTCCACGCTTCTGGCGCCCGGGCAAACACCCCGGCGACGTCCGGACTGGAGGTACCCCGCGCAAAGCAGGTCAGTGGTCCAAGGACGGGTCAACCCCCTCCCAAAAAAAAAAGTAGTCTCAGCTGGAGGGCGTCCGTGACATGATTCGTCTATCGGGGGGAGGCTGGATGCTAGCCGACTAATACAGGTAAATTTTTCGTTTATAACAATATATTCATAGAAATACTGAAAAAATTGTTTACACACAGGATGTACCGGGAGGAAAGGGCAATATTCTGGGAGGTGGTAGTACTGGTCATTGTAATCAAAAAATTTTCATATGATCATGCGGTCAATGGGACGGTAGTCGAGGTAGCCCGATCTGAACATTGATACATTCTTTATTATTGTTATTGCTTTGTCTGCAATTATGTTCCTGGTTTCAGTTACAAGGAAATTTTAATACATAATGAATATCACACTATTTTTTTTCCATAGTTCTATTAACAAGACTGCAATACACAATCATTTTGTTTCATGATAATTCAAACACAACATTCAAGTTCACAGTCTACATTAGTCGGTTAGCTGTATATGTAGATACGTTTTCGTGTCAGTGTGTAGCCTCCTTTATTGTGATATGTCCTGTCACTGAAAGGAGGTACAAAACTACAAATAAAACAATAACAGTAATTTTAGAGCTTATATTTACATTCAAATGGCGATATCTTGTCAACTGTCCCATATTGATCCCATGTTTATATGAAAATTTTTGATCACTTCGTCACTAATAAATAAATAAATAAATAAATCACAATGACCAGTACTATAACCTTCCAAAATATTGCCCTTTCCTCCCGTGACATCCTGTATATTATACACATTCCTTCTGCATTAGTTACAAAATTTTTGTAGAGATATAGATTGATTGAGGGTTGGATGACATTAGTGTCTGTTGTTTGTAGAGATTGCCTACCATTCTTTACTTGCAGTCCGACCTCTATTGTGTGCCTGATATATCTTCTCGCAGGCAGATCACCTTTATAAGACATTCTGTGGGGACCTTACATTTTTATGAAATCGTTTTAAATACTAGGCTGTATTTTTTACACCGATTCATTTTAAGGATATTATACCATGATTTTCATACCTAAATAGACCACAAACATGCATATATACAGGCTGTTTCTTAAATAGGGGGACAAACTCCGCTTGCGGGTTCCTCACGAAAAACTATGACGAAAACATATTTTGCACTTTTCACCTAAACGCAATATTAAGGGAGTAATGGGCCTCTGAACATCGAATTTTAAAACAGTATTTTCCCAAAATATCGTAAACTAATTGACATAAAACTAAAATACTTTCAGCATTGCTTAATGCTATTGGGATCTGCAAACCAACAGCGGATGTTGGTTGATATCTTCCACCCTTATGAAAATAGAAAGGGTGGCCACCCTCTAATTGCATATAACTTTTTTACCGCCCGGATTTTCGAACATCTGAAGATTGTTTATTGTGTAATGTTACCTGTCTAACAAAAAAGGCCCTCTTGTTGCAGTAGTCTAGGACTCATAGTTTTCTTTCAAATCACAAATGAAGCTACAGCGATAGAGTTCCCGAAACAATGGTATCGTGAGTTAGAAACATGTAGGTAACGTTGAATGTGCACCATCAACAATTCAAGGAACACAACAAAATAAACACATGAACGCACTATTGCCTATGCTGTATGCTGTGTATCTTAGGTGCAAAGCACAGGACTTAGGAGCATTCTTAAATAACGATATGCAAAAAAAAAGGTGGGTTTGGATGAAAACCCATCACACGAAAAGGGATAGGTGGAAACTTCACTGAAACCTTTAAAACGCAAATATCCTATTGTTGTGTTTTATTCCACAAAATGAATTTTACAGTAAAGTTTACCAGAAAGCTATCTTGTTTTCTTAAACATGACACCTTATTCGAGAAAGGATTGTTAATTTGTTTTTGTTCAAAAAGTTCTGATTCTGTAGATACCAACAAGTATCATACTAGTAAAGGGAATTAATTGTAGGGTTAAAACTTCAGGCATTCAGACAACTTGTGAATCTACGAAAGTCAGCCTTAGTTTCCGCAAATAGGCTGAAACTTTTACCCCGGTTGCCTACCTCAGGGCCCTGACATGAGCAAATATAGGAATAGGACTGTTCATGTTAAATTGTAAAGGTTGTCGCTTAGTACCAGTCGAACTAATGTTTTTTTGATACCTCAAACACACGAAAATATCATTTGAGAACATTTTCCTTCATTTTTATTTCTGGAGTGATATTCTCCTTTTCTCAGAACAGAAAATTTTTTTGTCCGAACGCGATATCATTCAAAATGACTGAGTACTGGAAACTATAATTTAAAATGAAAATCTTTATCCTGTACACACAAGGACCTTAAAGTGTTATTAAAATAGTTCATTTGCTTAAAATTTTCTAAATGTGTTACTTTCTAAAACCAAGTGGCAGGACCTATTAGCTTTAAATTAATTAACTGTGTAATAAATGAAAATATTATAGTCAGAACTTAACATCCACGGTAAGACTTTAGCCCTGTGAGGGATAACATGTAGTGGGCATGGAACAGCGACGTAATGAAGGGGTGGGGGGAAATGGGAGATCCCCGAGAAAAAACACCGACAAGCGGAATCGTCCGTCACGATTCCCACGTGCGAAAATCCGAGGCCCGAACCCGCCGGGAATCGAGCGTGGATCGCCTTAGTGGGAGGCGAGTGCTCAAGCCACTACGCCAAATGCGGCCCCATCATCTGAGGAAATACGGTCAGAAGTCAAGAAACGATTGCTTCTTAAGCCGGCTGCCTACACCACGCTTGAAATGCGTTGCAGCGTGTTCGTAAATAGGTTTTTTCCTTCGAATATATTCCACGTGTGCCCATTGTGCCAACATACGAAAAGAAATAACACTTCAGACAAGGTAGGAACCTCATTGTTAAGATGCCACGCTCATTAAAAAGACTGTTTCTAAGCCCTCCAACATGGCTAAGTACGGCCTTTTCAGACTTCCGTACTTCAAAATGTACTAACAGGATGAATGTGAAACTCATATTGCGATCTGCACTGAACATTGTTGCAGACTTTGCATCAATAACATTATATGATCACCGCTTAAGAGGGCGTGGTGCATAATTCAACTCGAAAAGAATTAATCTATAATTGTAGGTTTCTTGTAGCCAATTTGCGAAAATTAAACAATAGCAATCCTAGACGATAATTTTAGCCAACGTTTTAAACTAAATGGTTTCCAGTGTTACGAACTTCTGAGGCACAGTCTATGACGTCAGAACCTCGTGCATTTAACTACGGCGCAAGAGATCACGAGTAACGAATTAGTAATTCTGGATAAATATTTACTCATAAAGTTGGCAAATACATTATCTAGGATTGTTATTGAGTGTATTATACATATTGCATTCGAAAACAGCATATGAATCAATTGATGTTTTCAGCGTTTTTTTATCTACCACGCACTCTTAATGTCCCATAGTAAAAACCGTTCGGCGGAAAGCTTGCACGCTGGTTCAGCGCTTGGCTCGTTGAGGCGACGTAGCATTTGATGTGCGCTTCAAGGTCGACCTTACAGCTCCGTCGCATTTGAGCCTCTCACGCGCGGGTAGGCGGCGCCCTTAAATAAAGTATCAAATGACGGAACTGGCATAGATATCGAATTCTAGCTGTCTACTGTCCGTTACAAGAAAATAGAAACAAAACTTTGACGGCGAAAACGTCTCCACTTGAAAGACTCGTGATTGTACAGCAATGCGAGGCTAGAGCAGCCACGGAATCCAAATACCTGGGAATACGGGAGTACTCTGAAATAATTAGCTTTATAACGTCAACGTCTGTCACGTTCCGAACAAAAAAGTGGGGTGGCCTAACCGAAAATCGAACCCGATTAACTGTGGGAGACAGTTGATAGTCAATCCGGCAGGTTCGAGAACAATATTACAAATACTGATTTGTAAGAAATCCTAATGTATTAATGGGTAAGCAACTATGACAGAACAGCGCAATCTCACAGAAAAATCTACAATTTATTGTCTCTGTAAGTACACTATTTTGTTGTAGTGGCGTCTAACAATAAAATGGTTCAGATTGTGAAATGTGAACACTATCATAGTTTCGTTCGTAAAAATTCTGGAACTTACGGGCGCCGTCTACCCGCGCGTGAGAGGCTCAAAAGCGACGGAGCAGTAAGGTCGACCTTGAAGCGCGCATCAAATGCCGCGTCGCCTCAACGAGCCAAGCGCTGAACTAGCGTGCAAGGTTCCCGCTGAACCGTTTTTACTGTGGGACTTTCAGCGACAACACTGTATTTTTATTGTACGCTATGAAAGATAAAGGTTCACTCTACAGACCTATTTTATTCAGAGGCTTCCGAAAATGAAACCTCTTACATAAATATCGCCGTGAAAAGTCCCAATTCAGTCATTTTCGCACCTAAAAAAAATACTTGCTAGAAATGAAAGTAGTGTGTGGAAAATAAATAGGCCTGTGTAAGGGGCCTTAAATGCTTTTCGTAGCCTAACCACGTGACGACATGTGGAATGGTTTCCGAATAAAATCAGGATTGTTGAAGGTCTGCACGTCTATTCACGATCCTAGTAGATGGCGCACTTAAGGAGAAAGAACCAACATGCCCGTTAAACATTATTATTGTCCTTTTCTGTATTCTTTCATGGCATATGTATGCATCCTTTTTGGTTTTCATTGCCTATAGAATGAATAGTTATTTTTGTTTGGATCACATTACATTGTACAAATAATGGAGAGCGGTTTTATATCATTTTGGGGTAGCGATACGGGATCTGAACGTAACTGGGCAGAAAACCGTAACGAAACAATTTTTTTTATTAATTTAAGACTTACACACATAGTTGTATAAAGAACAGTACGGATTAATACGCTTGGGCAAATAAATATAAAATGCATTGCTCAACAATTGTATTAGTTTGCTCCTGATGCCGGGTTTTTCTGGTTAAAGTCGTCATTTTCTTATAACTAGTTACCATTTTAAATTTAAAAATTTAACGTCGGGGTCAAATTATGTCACGATAATTGGTCAAACGTTAAATTTAAATTATTGTTAAGAAATGTGAAAAAAATGTTTTTTACTTCCAAGCTTATTTACGCGTCTAAATCTACACTTTTCCCGCTGAGGTACCTAAAAGCATATTTTCTTTCACCGTAAAATTCCCACGTTTCTCCTGTGTCGGCATCGCTAAAACGAAGGTCAATGGTTGTCAGACGGCCTTCTGACGAATCTGTAGGCTGAGCACCGCCTCACCCTTGGACGAAACATTTCGATTTTACACTTTCACTTTAACATCAGTGCTTTCCCGAGAACATAATTCCAGTATTCGCTCGCGAGGGCGTTTGTTTCTATTCGGGCGACGAGTAGTATTGTTGTCGACCCTTGCAAATCTCGAACATATTTTAATTTTAAAACATGTGTATAGTGAAAATGGATTATTTATATTTTTAAACAAACTATTTTATTGAATTTATTGGAAATCAATGCGGTGTGACTGATATGGTAGTGGGCTTAAGCAAATACTCTTATTATTACCAGTGCATTAAGTTATTAACAGAAATACACAAACAATAATTCAATTTTATGTTCAATTTATTAATAACATGGTTTTGTACGGTTACGACTATGATGATGTTTAAGATATTAATAGTATTATAACATATATGTAAATATAATGTATACATGTTTGCGTTTAAATGGACAGAAGTTCGGTAACGTTGGTGCAGAAATATTTGATAATGTCATAAAGGTCAGCGTGTAACTTTGCATACAAACCCTTTTAATATAGAGCATTTTCTAAGACATTAAATAACGTTTTTTAAATTTTCTTTTTGATAGTTCTTGGATTACAGGTAGATGTAAATGTGACTGAAAAATGAAATGACATGACAAATAATTACGGAAACCTTGTTTTCAGATGAAAATATTTCTGCAACAGCTTGCTTCAGTGCCTCGTGTGCACACATGCGGCTTTGCTTCATGGTCAATGATTGGCTCAATTTAATTCTCACGTGTCTTAATGTTTTACTGCAAATCATTGCCGTATGTTAGTCGCAGTAATCATATTCTGATTGGTAGGGACAAATGAGAAACGTCTTTACATAAAGACATTCTGCCAATAACAAAGAAGCAGAACTGTAAATGTTAAATTGAAAGAATATTTAAGAAACCGCATACTAAGTGCGCTTCTACTTTATGGTGCGAACTGAATAACAAGCACCCGAGAGATTTTGTATTCTCATTTGCATCATAATCACCAGGGCGAGGGATTGCAGCGAGTACAACTTCTAGGGGTCTCTAGTGGGTCAACTCTAGTCTGGTTGCCATGGTGACTAACTTCGCGCGAGGCAGTACTGATAAACTGAAGACTTTTTAACTGTCTCTAGGACTGACGAACCAATGTCGCCGTTTCTAACATAATGGAAAACACAAATCCAATGGTACTATTTCTTTAACGCGCCCGCAAGATGCTGTAATGGCATGCAATGGTATCGTACGTCACTCGCCTAATACTTTCAGTGGTGACCCCATCATTTATTGGTGGAAAGTTTTAATCAAAGTTCATTGCATGTTTCTAGAGTAGTTTCACACGAATACCATGAGTAGTTTCCAGATATAACGTGATGTAAAGATTAATAAAAATGGTTTTTAGCCATTTTGAGGGGCACCGAAATTATATTTCTAAATGTTTATAATGTTATGAAACTATCTTTCCATATTCCTTTTAAGTGTATTTTCTGTTCGTACATTGACATAATGGCCACATGTAGAATAATTTCGTAAAAAACGTATTTACAAACACACTGCAACGCATCTTAAAGACATGGTTGGTGGCGCTCTTAAGAGGGTGTGCAGATAATAAGCGCTGAATCCAAGAATTGAGAACTACACTTTTTTGAAAGTAAATACAGAAAATTTACAAATTAGCAATCCTTGATAATCATATTTGTCAACTTTATGAGCAAACATTTACCCAGAGTTATGCATTTGTTAAGCGTGATCTCTTGCGTCGCAATAACGGGTCAGAGATTGTTCTTCGAATATGCATTACTCAAGGAAAAATTTTGGTCAGAAAGTTGGCAGAAACTTTTGTCTAGGATTGATGTTTTTTTTTAATCGTTTGCAAATTGGCTTCGAGAAACCTACAATTCTAAACTGATGCATTTAATGCTTAGTTATATACCACACACTCTTAAGACAAATACACAAGAGAATGTGTTATTTAGATAATACACTTTTGCGGAACTGTGCAACTATCATTCCACTGTATTTTAGCAAGAAGGGCGAAGGACAGTTATAGACTGATTCGCCTTACAGGATGTGTAGGACATTGGGTATTAAGGATTTGTAACCCACCAAACACAATTTTATTTTACTTATTTATTACACGTTTACCAAGTTGTTTTTGATAACATTTGACAAAACTACAAAACTAACATAAACAGATGTATCACTGCTGAAACGCTATTGTGGGAGTCTTGCGTATTCTTGTACTATATTTTCGGTACGTCAAATCTAAACAGATAAAAAGCATGTTTGCTTCGAGTCGAGTTATTTTTAATTTTATTAAATATCTCCTGTTTTTCTTTAGTAATGCTTGAAGTAGTGCCACGAAAAAGAATAACCAATATCACTTTAAATGTATATATTCAAAGATTTTTTCTTCAAACTAATCTGTAAAATATCCTTCATGCCACGTTTATTTTCAAATTTCGCTGACATTGCAGAACACGCAATCAGTGACGGATCCATGTCTAGGATTTTTGTAAGGGGAGGGGGTGGGCGTTTTACAAAAAGTAGCTGTGTCCACACCACCGAGTCGAAGAAAAAAAAAGGGTGGTTGGGGGCCCTCCCCCGGAAAAATTTTGTTATTAAAGTGCAAAATAGTGCTACTAAGGCATTTCCTAAACAAAAATTTGAATATACCACTAAAAATTGGCAATATTTACAGTTAAATTATAAATGAGCGGTCAAAGGATGGCCTGGCCCCCCTGAATCCACCCCTGCAGGCAATATCCTCTAGTTAGCTTTGTAAGGAAGTTTAATAGGGTTTTAAACTTATAGGCCTACCGTTAAAGACACTCGCACTCAAAACTAAAGGTAGGCATGATTGAAAGAAAAAAATAATAACGAAAAACCTGAAATATTAAATTGTGGGAAACGACATTTGCAGTATAAAAATTCTTTCCTTTACCATTAAAGTTTTGTTACATCATCAATGCAATTCCATAATATTTGTCAGGCAGAGAAAAATTATATAAAACTATTAAAATTACATCCACATGCCTGAGAAACTTAAAGAAAAATTTAAGTAATTCATTGCAAGGAATAAAATAAACACATAATTCAATTATCTAAATTTAACATGATAAATTATTCTGTAGATTTTCTGAGAAAGATAACATAGGTGATGTATACTGAAAAATATTATAACCACACAAAACAAATAATACTTAACACCTAGTAAATATTAACAGGCTTTCAATTTCACCTACTACAGAAGTCCTCTTCCAACGATGTCACAAATTTTAAGTTAAAAATCTACAAATTAAAATTTTTGGACAACATTACCAGTTAACGAATGTTGTAAACAATATCACATGCACTAAAGATTGAAAATGACCTACAAGTTACAGGTTGACCTTTTTTAATAACCTCTTAAACTATTTTTTTTTGTGAAATATGGGTCAATATTTTATAACATACACAAATTCATCCATAGCTTGTTTGAAAAATAATACTTAAACAATGAGTATACAAAGATCCCTTAAAGAATATAATGGGAAAAGCTCAGGTTGAGAAGTCATGCTTCCAAATTTTGACGTGACTGCCGAAACGCATACTGCGTGATAACAGCAGAACAGTTAGTAAACGAAGAACTAGGGATCAGTTAAAAGGTGAGACTGGTAGGTATTGGCTTGTAAACTGGAAGATCTTGTAGCATTTATTCGCTGTTTGCCTAAGTATACGCTAACTGAATAAGAGAACATATAGAGTTCAATTCCTTATGTACCTTTTTCAATTAACTGATCAGAGTGTAATTTTCTTCCATTTTCATCCGTAGCACGTGGTAGATAACTTTGGTCCACCCTTTTAATACATTTATTAATTAAAGTTTTCAGCGTCTGTATTTGTGTTGATCAATGTTCTACTATCGTTGGAAAATAAATAATCACGACTTCCCTCATTCAGCGAAAAAGTAAATAATTCCGTCAGATGTGCCAACAAGAGACTGTATATAAAAGACACAAACTACGTTACCAAAACGTATTATGCGACGAACAAAATAAATAACCATTACAATCCAAATCACTCATAAAAACATACAGAGTGAAAAATACATAAGCAAAAATAATACACCAAATATAAACAATCTCAAGTAGATACACACACAGGCAAATTCAGATCACTGAGGAAGTAGAAATTCTAACTTCATGATGCAATTATTTGACAGATAAGACAAATTAAATCATCCAACATAAATATCAAATAGTTTCTTATGATTGCACACAACATAAATATTATTAGAAGACCAGACAAAAATGGGGGAAAAGAAAGAAATTGTTAGAATATCTGTAAGAGCAGCAGCCAACAGAATGAGGGGGAGAGGTAACAATACTGATTTAATCTTTAGCCTCTTCTCTTCTTTCCTCTTTCTGTTGATTTCCAATTTATCTTCTGCCCTCTGTTCTTCCACACATTTTCTTTAATAATTTTGCTGGTAACGTTAAATATCAATCAAAATATAATTTATCCTTAAACCTTCACAGTACAGGAACAACATTTTAGGTAGCTCTATGACTAGACATAGATATACAGGTCTTACCATAGGGATATTTACAATTTGTGTAATTTTATTTTACAATTAGCCTTCATAACATTGCCAAGTACGTGAACAGTACATATAAATAAAATATAGATCTTTACAGCTCACATTCTTAGTGAAGAAAATAAATAATTTGGTCTTAATTGTTGACAGAGCATTGCATTGTCAAGCGAGAGCAACATCTTGTTCAAACGGCAAAACACTTGACAATGAAATATTCACGACGACTCGGCCTCAATAAATCGTCATCAATACAATACAATGGAGTACGTAAACCCTTAGAACAATAACACTTAACACTTAGCATACAAGCCCTAAAATTTACCTGCTACAGCGTAATTCCCGAAAATATAGTCACGTACAGATAACATAGTAATATACATTTCGTTGCACGGACTCTTGCCCATAAGGCATGTTAGATAGATTTATAAATCGTACGCTGATTTTAGCGGTCATTTCTATACGTAAAAATACAATCAGCTTACTTCGATTTCGTAATCATTGTATTCTTTATTTTATTTTATTTATTTGACAGGGTTTATTTACGTCCCATTGTTTTATGCCATAAGGCTTAACAAGGAACGGCTTCAAAACTACCAAAACCT
Source organism: Medauroidea extradentata (assembly GCA_003012365.1). NCBI lineage: Eukaryota > Metazoa > Arthropoda > Insecta > Phasmatodea > Phasmatidae > Medauroidea > Medauroidea extradentata. The sequence goes on along the minus strand of PNEQ01020698.1, from coordinate 68,394 downwards.
AACTAAACGACACAAACATCTATGCCCGTGCTGGAATTCGAAAGCCGGACCTCTCGCACCGTAGGCCTGTATGCTATCGACCACAGAACGGAGGCCGGCTTGTGCTCTTTATGAAACATAGCATCATTGCAGGAGTTATGAAACTATTTCCCGTCTTTTATAGTCACCGAAGTAATAAAAGTAGGTTATGTAAATAAAGTATAAAACTGTTTCCTAAATGCATATCATGATCTATATTTAATGACATGTTTTAATGTTTAAAAAACGATGTATGATTTTTTCAATTTCTAAAGTCAAACCTGTTAATTTTTAATTGGCGTACGCTAAAGTTAGGTGAGCAGTAATATTGGAGCTGGATGGATAAACAAAGTAAAGACCGACCATTTACTGTATCCATACTCGAACTCATGGACAGCGTAATACATATTAGGTTTTAAAACAACTGCAATTGATGCCGATAGGCCTTAATTTCCGCCAATATTTTTATTTTATAATTTTACTAAATGCATAACAATTTGTTTGAACACAGCATTATTTCCTATAATACTGTCCGCATTTACGTAAAAAATTATCTACCTATGGTTGAAATTTATAAAGGATATACTATTTTGTATGTTACAATATTTCGGCGTATTATCACAGTGTACTATATCTACAATAGTCAGGCTGAATAGACTCAAAGAAACAGATAAACAATAACTGCGTAGGAAATATATATATATGTATATATGTATACATGTATATATGTATATATATATATATATATATATATATATATATATATATATATATATATATATAGTCATCACTGATTTTATGAAATCTCCTGTGTTAAATTTTTTTTCGGGAGAGGCAAAAAAACATATAGACACTAACAGTGTTATGGTATTTGTAGAGATGATGGTATATCGCGGGAAAACTTGACTGATTGCTGGATTTCAACAGACGTTCAGTTTACCAGAAGATTACTGGATTTCGCTACTACTTGGAGCTGTTACCCTATCTGACTGAGCCAATAAGAATCCCGATATTGCAATATTTGATGCCTGTTATTGGTCTGTTGGCAGCTATGTTTTGTCAGACGTATATCACCAAATCATATATGTTGCAGTTAACTACAGTGTTTTCAAGGATATGTTGGCACAAAATATTTTCGCGATATACCATCATCTCTAGGTATTTGTTAATAACTACAGTAAAATGTCATAAAAGCATAATTTCTATCCATCTGTGTAAACTGTAGCACAATCACAGGCCAAAGAAAATAACTTTAATATACTATTTACTATTTGGTATATAGGTGGTTTCATAAAATCAACGACGATATTATATATATATATATATATATATATATATATATATATATATATATATATATATATATATATATATATATATATATATATGATGTTCCAAAGGTTACAATAATTACAGATGGCGTAGTATTCATTAAAAGAAGACACATCGGTCCTGTACATATAGGTCGTTATGCAGCCGCCATACATGACGCGCATACACTAAGAGAACGCATGTTCCAAAGAACGAGTGAATCCATGCGACGTAGAGTGGAGGGCTGCATTGCAATGTATGGCTGTTACAGCGAGCACCTGTTGTGACGTGTAGTTCAGAAATATAGTGTTCTTGTGCAGTACACCATAACACGGTATATATTACCTTTACCACCTTTGTGTATAGCACCGATATGTCTTCTTTTGGTGCATAGCACACCCCCTGTAATTATTGAAAACTTTTTACGGGACAGACTGTATGTATATAACTATAGGATATTGTTTTCGTTGTTGGATATTGAAGTCCGGAATGAGCTTTAAGTCTCGTTTAAATTTTTAAAATAATAATTAACAAAACGTTACGTAACATGTGTAACTACAATTCCTCCCCCCCCCCCCATTTTTTTCGTGTCAACTTTTATAAATATATGTCATACAGTACGTACATACATATGTCTACATACATACAAGCGCACACGCGTCCAGACTCGTGGACATATTACAACATTGACGTTATTTTTTACGTGTACCTGCGTCCCACGCCAAGGTAATTGTCACAGCACGGGTGACGTGAGCGGTTAAAAATCGTGTCGCGAACTGTCCTTGACCGGGCGGCACCTCGCCGCGCCTGGGTTCAAATCGATCACGTGACCGCGTCCACCCGATCATGAGAGATTAGCTCTAATGTTTTCGGACGTTTAGGCAGGGAATGGGCGGAAAATTGCCATGATTCGGAAGTAAATTAGGTGACCCTGCTCACAACGCAGACCGGGGTTAGAAGGCGACGAGAGGACCTAGCACATTCCCGACATGCAACGCCGCACACTACATTTAATAGATATATTATTTTATAGATTCTTCGTGGTAAAGTGAGAGCTGCTTTAATTTTTGTTTCAGTCATTTTGCAATCATGTTTAATACCTTTAACGTGAAAACTTCCGCGAAACTAAAAACGAGTGTAAATGTTTCACCACTACCAAATCTTAAGGGTCTTAGAGTGCGATAAAATCATAATTTTATATTTATATGAAATAGTTTTACTTTTGTAGACGGTTCTTGCGAGTGCAGTTTCCTCTTACAAAACAATTTTAACTAGCATAGTTTTCTCATAACGGCGAGTCAATGTCAAAATTGACATGTTCTGCTGCCATGCAAATAGTGAAAACCAATTGACTTACTTAAGTTAAATAATTCACAGTGAAATATTTCACTGTGAAATAACATTACACGGACTACGAATTTAAACGTTATTAAAAATACCATGAATTATTTTTGAATTTTTAAAAAATTGCAGGTTTTTCAACTTTTTCCTGTACTTTTGAGATTTTTTTTAAATTTCGAAATATTATTATATGGTTTTTTAAATACTTTATTACATAGCTCATGGGATGTAATATCACAAAGAATTATTTTATTCGATTAGTTCAGTTGGTTTTCACTATTTGCATGGCAGCAGAACAAGCAAATTTTCACTTTGTCACACCGTTATGACAAAATTATAACAGCTAAAATTGTTTTATCAGAGTAAAATGTACTTGAAAGTATCGTCTACAAAACTAACCATATTTCATACAAATATAAAATTATTTTTATCGCTCTTGAACACCCTTAACGTCTTTGGCCCCAATAAAGTATAAGTTTATGAATATTATCAGTAGAGACACTGGCAAATCGCGGGAAAAGTTGATTGTTTGCTAGGCTCCAGCATGATATGTATAACACTGATATTTTGCACCTATATTGGCTATACTTTATATGAAGCACTGTGTCCCTCTTCAACAGACCCAATTATAACTGTACAGTTTTAACACAGAACGTGTGCGATTTGTCAGAAAACTGTTTACACGTGTCACTATTGAGATACTGCAGTTTATTGGAGACAATGTTAAATATTTTCACGGGTCCCCAGTGTGTCTAACTATTAGTGTTGGGGAGTTTTAAGTAAAGAGACTATACAACGCTTCACTTCTTGTCGGCAAGGGGCCGCGATGGTCGAGAGGTCAGACCTCTCGCCTTCAACTTAGGCGGTCCGAGTTCGGTCCCGGATTTATTGCATGTGGGAAACGTGGCGAACTTTGTCGTTGGCCGGAAGGTTTTCTCGGGGATCTCCCGTTTCCCCCGCCTCTTTCATTCCACGCTAATATCATTTCTGTTCATCCATTCCTCGGGCCGGACACTAGTCCAGCAGCCGGCCCAATCTTCACCTCGGCCTTCTCTCATACACACTGTGACCCTGCCAGAACACGTAGTGGATTTCAATTTTCACTTCTCGTCAATAGTTTGCTCATCAGTGGCGGCTCGTGGGTTGTTGCCAGGTGGGGCTGCAGATAGTCGGAACTGTACACTCTTGATGAACGCGCCGTAGACCAACGACCATGAAATATTTGCCGGCTACTAGATGTGTTGTGAGTTGTGACCACTCAGTAGTAAAGGGCACCTGCTCATCAGCGTGTCAGTGGCTGTAGAGTCAACCAGCGCACAACCTTGTACAGCTCTTGGCAACTGCAGCCCTACCTGGCAACAATCCACGAGCCGTCATTGGTGCTCATTCAAGTTTACCACAAGGACCGAAGAAAGTGAAAGAGGAATCTGCCATGGCTAGTGATCCTGGTTTTTCGCGAAAAGAATTTTGCCCCACTTTGTTTCAGTGCCATATGCGCACATCTGCAATTCTGATTCATGGTTATTGGCAGCGTGTCTATGTGAAGAGCCGTGTCTCATTTGACTATGCCAATTACAAAAACACCACACGTCTGTAATTTACTGGTAGAATCCCAAGGCTCGCGACATTTAAAATATCCAATCACTGTAGGTTTTGTGGACGTCACTAGTGACTACAATTTCCTCATATAAGCAAAATTTTGAGCATCCTTAATATCCCCGTAACGACACCTAAAAAAATTAAAAAAAAAAATGCATGATTACGGCATCGCACAACCAACAAAAACTTACGTATTTACTGAAGTGAAATAATTTACAATGGAATTAGACGTTATGGGTAGAGATGATGGTACGTCGCGAAAATGTATTGTGCCAACCTAGCCTTGAAAATGATGTAGTTAATTACAACGTATATAGTTAGGTGATGTACGTCTGACACAACGTAGTTGTCTGCAGACCAATTACAGGCATCAAATACTACAACACCGGGATTATTATTGGCTCAGTCAAATAAGGCAACAGCTCGACGTACAAGTGAAAGCCAGTTATCTTTCCATACGCGTTGAAACCCATCAAACAATCAAGTGTTCCCTCGATAAACCATCATCTCTAGTAATAGGTTACATGCTAAAAGTTATTAAAACATAAATAAAGAATTTTTGTATTTGAAATTAAGGACTTCATGTCGGAATTGTGCTACGTATTTGGTGCACAAAAAAGAATATAACAATAAAAATATTATGTATATATATATATATATATATAGCAAATCTCAATTCCTGATTGCAGCGACACCAACGTCATAACTATGCAAACTGTCGATACGCTCGGGTGTATGCCAGCTGTAACAAGTGCACATCTCCTACGCCGCGACGAGCCGCATGTCGATGTATCGAGTGACGAGATAAGAGCTGATAGTAGCGTGACCCTACTTCTTTCATGGCCCCTGGGCGACTGGTTCAACAGCCCGGGCATGGTTATTATTATCCCGACCCAACGGGCTCTGTCGTGCGTCTGCCGGATTATTGAGATGTGTACAATACACAAAATCAAAACATATTTGTAATTGTTAAACCCACAGATTTTTTTTTTTCGAGAAAAGTAATTTTCAACCGCTGGTTTCAATGTATGACGTCTACATCTGCAGCTTTGCTTCATGGTCAGTAATTAGGTGTTTCTGTCAGGGTCTTGGGGTTCGACCTGTAAGCCTCAGACGTGCCGTGTATTCTGATTGGCTCCGTCTAATCAGAGAGTTCCCTCCTCAAAGACCCGCTGTCAATGACCGTGAACCAGTTACAGATTTGCTCTTAAATCTGATGCAAAAATATTCCAGTCATCGGAAGGGTTGCTTACAACCAGAAATTATTTTTTAGGCCAATGGTCAGAGCCATTGATTTTTGGTGAAAAGAACTCTGCAACAACTTGTTTCAATGCCTTACGTGCACACCTGCAACTCTGGTTCGTGGTTATTGGCAGAATATAATAGGACAGAGGCGGTTCATTTGACTGCACCAACCAGAACAATGTTACCGCGACACCATAAGTCCGTGATTTGAGGGTAGGACTACCGAGACGCCGAAAGTTCAAAACTTCCAATCACTGACCATGAATCACGGCTGCAGATGTGTACATAAGGCATTGGAACAAATTGTTGCAGAATTATTTTTACCAAAAACCACTGGCCCTACCAATGGTCAGTAAAAAAGAAACAATGGCCAAAATCAGCGATTTCGTACACAAATAAAAGGGTTTTGGTACTGCCGACGACCGTATATGTTATGTATATGGCGAAACAATCATGTGACAGTTTAAATAACAAAATGTTTGCGTACCTGACCGATATTACTATCTCAAAAACATGGTTTAATGCAGTTAAATATAATTTTTTTGAGTAGCGAAAGTGAGTGGCGGCCGGCTGTGTAGTGCAAGGGTGCAATTACACTGAGCATATTCTCGCCATAAAGATATGTTTCCGTATTCGTCTGTGTGGCAACACTGTTTTTCAACCAGGAGGAAGTTTTATTGCTTACCAGCTAGCCCGAGCTAAAGCTCTAGGGTCTAGCCGCACAGGGGTTGATGTGCCGTGCAGTGTCAGGCGGTGCACGGGAAAGCGACGTCATAGTATGTAAAAAAAGGGTAACACCTCACCCCCCGCAACTGTCCATGAAATCCGTGCAACGAAGATATCCGCCGCAACTGCCGAAACCCTCCGAAAACAACCGAACCAAGCAGGGTGGAAAGTTTGTAGGTGGCTTGACCGAGATCAGTTTCCGAACAACTTCGCGTATTATCGGAGTTTCGCGTGAATTAGGCACGTGAAAAGTTATTTTTCCCTTGTGTAATGAATTCAATGGGTGCGCTGTTGGATTCGCCTTCCATTTGGGTTTTTTCTTTGTCTAATGTGATTCCGGTACAGTGAAATTTTATATATATATGTATAGGCCTAATATATATATATATATGTGTGTGTGTGTATAATATATATATGACGAACAAGAGATTTCTAAGTCTCTGTGTAAGTTATAAAAGAGCAACATCATCTGACTCAAACATAATGCGACTTCGCAACGTAACACAGCTTACGAGTATAATTTCTTCGGAAACATGACGGTGATTACACTTTAAGCAAGAAAGTAATAATTTATAATATTTGTTTGCGTGCATGATGTGGAGCTATGTTGGGTTTGTGATGGTCGGTGTATGTGTAGTGTGATTTCATTAGTGGATATGTAACCTTCTGCTGGAATGATGGCAGTGTAGCGAGCGGAAGCGGTTCTGTCCACGTTTAGATGGTATGAGTCGTTTTATGCAGCATTTTTGATCGATTAAAACTTAAAAAAATTCTAAATTAAAATCATTTTAAGTTAAGCTGTTATTAAGAGTGACTATTTACCAAATAATTACCGTTACATAAAAAATACAACATGTTATTGTTTCTCTAAACTACAATGAAAATGTAATTAAGTCACATAAAAATCCCTGGTTTAATCATAGACAGACTATGCAGTTTTTCTCGTTGAATATTTGTGTTTGATGTTACATTGTAGCATGTTAGTCCAAGAAATTATAAATCTACTGATGTTTAAATTTAATCACACAGAATATACATATTTGAGTTAACGTACGAAATAAATATTAAAATTTTCAAAATAATTTTTATATCACAGTAGAAATTTAAGGAATTAAAATTTATTTTATATTTATGTGTCAGAAATAACATAAAATTGTTAATTCAGCAGAAAATAATTTTACCGCGAAATATACCTAAAAACCCACTATATTTATTTTTAAAACTCAAATTTTTCCTGACAGTTTTTAATCACGCTTTTAGCTAAAAACGGTGAGCGTACACTGTACTGTATATTTACACTGGTGTTTAACATTTTCACGTTTATGTAAAGCATTCAGAGATAGGAAATTATTTTATTCGTATAAGGAAATTTATTGGTAAAGGTCGCGACTGTCAATCAGGTTGCTTGCTTTCCATCATGGCGATCCTTCTCGAATCCCGGTGGGGTCGCCCCTGATTTTCGTATTTTGAAATATTGCCTGAGTGATGGACGATGTTGCACTGAGTCGGTGGTTTTCTCGGGGATGTTTCGCATACCCCACGCTTGTATTCTGTCGCTGCTCCATACCCACATCATTGCCGCCTTCCATTACGTTTAAATACCATAGCTGCTATAAAAACTGTGTAGTGTGTGAATGGAGTTGTAAGAGATTTAACAATAATAGTTTTCAGTCTTTATCGTTCAAGGTCAGTTTTATGCCAATAAATATCTGCAGAATAGTTATGGAAGTCATTTAAGTATATCTTTGTCATATATAAGTTGCATTTTTATGGATTTTTTTTTCGCAGCATATTTTTTTACCTATAGAATATTACAATTATTAAAAGCAATATATTAATATTTTTAATTCGGAAACTCTTTAAATAACACTATTTTGCACCGTAAAACTAAAAGCCATCCCTTCTCCCGCTTTTGGTTTGTGGTATAGGTATTTAAACAGTTTAAGGCATTAGTGTTGCACTGAGCTGACTGGTGGCACCGACCGACACTTAAAATCAAAATTTGATGTATTATATGTATGTGTGTGTATGTATGTATGTATACATACACACACAGATTCTTTTTTTTTTGTGAATAAATTCATATTTTCTTCACCTCGTACTAACATGTTTACACTTGACTGTGCAAAAAATTTTTCTTTCTGTGTATATTGTGAATACATCTCATGCAAGTGAATAAGTGAATTGGTATTTGAAAGACACCTTGATATGTTTGCTTCAGTATACTGCCGTAACATTATAGTTTCTTCTCTGTGTATTCTGTGTACTCTGAACACAACGAACGTAAGGTCGAGTCTTCCTCAATAACTACTTGCCTCGTCGCCTGTAAGAATACACGACGCTCAGTTGTCACCAGCCTTACCGTGAGCTGAGGCCGCGGTTGGCATAGTAGTTAGAGCTATCGCCTTCCAGCCAGGCGACCCGAGCTAGATTACCAGTCGAGTCGACCCTGATATCTTCCTGTGCGAACCGTGCCGGACGTTGCTTTACATTCCGATGCTGCTCCGTTCTCACCTCAAATCATACTTCACCAGCGCCTTCCTTCTAATCAGCGTTGCGGCGTGCTATGAGAACCCTCTTTTCCTAAGAAACTTCTAAACGTGTTTCTGTTGTACGCACTTACGAATAGAACAAACACTTCAAACAATGTTGCAATGGTGGTTTGCAAACATCACTTTAATTAGAAAGATCATTTTGGAGCCTCTCAAAAGGTTTAAAAATGGCTTTTTCCAATTTATCATGTCTAGGGACCCTGGTTTTTCGCGAAAACAATTTTGCCCCACTTTGTTTGTGCCTTACGAGACAAATGATATACGGCTCTTCATATATACACGTTGCCAATAATCATGAAGCAGAATTGCAGATGGGCACGTAAGGAACTGAATCAAAATGGGACAAAATTATTTTCGAGTAAAACCAGGGTCCCTCATATCTAAGCAATCACACACGGGATTTGAATGAAACTGCGATAGAAAGGTGTATTAAATTTACTTAAAACTTTCCACTAATAAAAAGATGGGGTCACCACTGAAAGTGTCAGTCAGGCGAGTGCTCTACTATGCCACTGCACACAGTTTCAGTGTCTTGCGGTAGAGGCGATACCGCAAAGATGAGCTGGTCAACATCGCCCTTGGCGTCGTGCCTCACTCACACTAACACACGGCCTTCTTAGTATTTCTGGCGGCTGCAAGTGCAGTGAATCAGTCTACATGATTAGTAGGGCTAGGAATATTTCGCGAGTTCAACGACCAACATGCTAGTATCCATTATCCTGTGCATACCAAATCCCTATCATTTGTCCATTGCCTGCTACTTATTCAGACAGCAGACAATGAACGAATAGACGGGGCTAGAGTAAGCATAGGACAATGGAGTCTAGCATGCAAGTAATTGAACTCGCGAATTTTTCCTAGCTCTAATGATTAGTTACATTATATTGGTGTCCAACACTCATACACATACGTGTGTGTCTCATTCAGTGCATCCGCATTGTTAATACGCTTTTACAGTACGTACCACATTAGTTGACGTGTAGCAGCTGCTGAGAATAGGGTGACTTTCCCGCAGTTAGAGCCCAGGTCCATGGTACTGACACATAGTAAACCCCGGCGTCAAAACACTTAACCCCGAGTACAGTAAAGACATTCGATTATGAAATAATAGTATGTCATGTACAAGAAACCTCCACTATTTATTCAACTTATTTATTTATGACCTATTTTAACAGTGGTGAAGTTAAGGTGTAACCAACTTGTCTTACACTTAACCACACTTAAAAAAAAAAAAAAAAAAAAAAAAAAAAAAAAAAAAAAAAAAAAAAAAAAAAAAAAAAAAAAAAAAAAAAAAAAAAAAACCAAAGACAATAGAACATTGAAAACTCATTGAGAAAATAATGATGACAGAAGACAATAAAGTATCAAATTACAATGAGCATGAATATTACCATCTAGAATATAAGTTATTCCTGATTAATATTAAGTTGAGACATAATAATAATAACTGTGATTGAAGTACAGGATATAAGTATATGAACATTTATGAAATAAACAGGAAAGATGGATAAACTGGATACATTAGACAAGATAAAATTAATAAAAGAACTAAAGCTATAATTAAACTGATTATCCTACAGGGAGACTGAAAAATATTAAAATGTATAGTATACTAAGTAAATATTGTGGGAACTTTAGTTACTAAATTACTACTAAAACGAGAAAATACCTAACCTTAGGCGGTGCCTGCAATAAAAACTTTTTTATGTAATACCCTGAAAAGTTGTAACAAATGAGCTTATAAATTTGTTGCACGCCAATTAATTCCTCTTCTGAATATAGGAAATGATTACTGCCCCAGAGCGATGCCGTTAAACGTGGCAACCTCACAGACTATACTTGTTCTTGCCGAGGCTGTGAGGTAGGCAGAGCAAGCAGTAGGCCGATTTATAAGAGCGTTGATTCCGCCAATATTACATTTTTATATACATTCACTGGAGGTAATTTTGCACCTGGCAGGGAAACTTTGTACCTCTAGCCTTGTTTAATTTTATGTAAAATATCAAAGATTCAATGAATACGGTTGTGTTCTTGAAAAAAAAAACTTTGTTAATCACAAAGTTTACGTATTGGTTGGAGGCTACAGTAAGCCTTTATATGAAAGAAAATGCCTGGAACAATGTTACCCAAAATGGTACTGTAGGCCTACAATGTGTTACCTCAAATTACTACATATTTTTCGTAAACTCAGTTAAACTTTTATTCATCAATTAACCGTGTCATCTCCCGAAAAAAAAACCCAATACTCATGAAATTCATGAAATGGTCGCTGCGGTGTAGCCAAAATTTAAATAAATAATAATAATGTACTTAGGACTCAAAGTTACAGGAACTGAAAGTCACTGTATCAGCGCATTTCATGACATGTTTAAATTTTTTAGTTTTGAAAAATTCAGTGAAAGCAGCAACTCAAAAGTTACACAAAATTTTCTCATTTTCATCAATAAAAAAAAAATACAAAAAAAATATGGATTTTTATAGTACCAAAGGTGTCTTTAAGTAGGTTATAGTATTTAGTATAATTATGAATGATCTTGTTTCTGCAAGTTAAATACTTATTTTTTTGTCTGTTGCCTGATGTGTATAAGTTGAATAGTGTTTGGCCCAAATATAAAATTATTATTTTTTACAGGGCCAATGTCCGTAAGGTGGCTCCCTAGGTACATTTAGTTTGTGAGTTAAGAGCGCCACTGACCGGTGTATGTAATGTAATATATCCTCTACATGCAAGTCACTCAACTCGCACACAGTGGTTTACTTGACACCTTAAGCCACTCGAGTGGCTCAGCCGGTTTTCGGATAATGGCATTTCAAGGTCAAAATTTGCACATTATTACTTCAAACAAATATGGAAAACCGGTAAACATAATGAAATGGAAAAAATCACAAAAAACTACATGTCACGATCTACGGTTAGAAGCATATAAAAACGCATTGTAAAGTATTTTTCTCGATAATTTTGCATTAAAAAATACTGCTAAATGTAACAATACAAAAAAAAAATTAATGGGGTTTTATATGCTTCAAGCCGTAGACTGTGGCATGCAGTTTTGGTGTGATTTTTTCAATTTCACTATGTTTACAGGTTTTCAAGTTTTCTATGAAGTAAAAATATGCAAATTTTGACTTTGAAATGCCATAATAGAAAAACTGCCTGAGCTATTTTTTTTTTCGTAAGAGGAAAATATACTTCCATGTAACTTCTATAAAACTAACACTTTTTCAAAAAAATATAAAATTGTAATATTTATTTACTAAATCACCTTAGGCGGTTACCATATCACTTTGTCTGATAGTTCAAAGTGCAGCGAAAGCCTTTAATTATTATTTATTTATTTGAATACGGTTGGTGTATTCAAACATATCGCAGTTTGATAAAGCAGTTGTTAGTCATTTTGAGCTGCGTGTTTTAATAATCGTATTGAAATTTTAAACTTACGTAGAGTCATAGTTTAAAGTGGGTGTTCTTTTCTTAGATATACATATATATTAAATATTAAGGACGCTGCCCGCCGTGCACTAAAATACTTTACAGTGTTACAGTGTATTCATACATATGTTTTGTTTTTCAGAACTATTCCACACGTGCCCGTTGTGTCAATGCTCGAAAAGAAAATACGCTTCAAATGATGACGGAAATTTAGTTTCAAATCCTCACATCAATTTCTAAAATCATTTCAAGGCCCCAATAATGGCTTTAAAAAGCTTTTTCAATTTGTTATGTATGAAAAAGTACTCATGGGATTCGGATGAAACTGCTCTAGAAACATGCACAGGACTTTGCTTTAAACGTTAAGAGTTTGCGGTCACCACTGAAAGTGTCAGTCATGCGAGTGATCTACGATACCACTGAACGTCGTTACAGTGTCTTGCAGTAGAGGCGATACCACATCAGATGAACCGGTCAACATAGCTCTTGGCGTCGTGCCTCACATACATAAACACACGGTCAGTAGGCGCCGCCTACCCGCGCGTCCGAGTCTTAAAAGGGACGGAGCAGTAAGGTCGACCTTGAAGCGCGCATCAAATGCCGCGTCGCCTCAACGAGCCAAGCGATGAACTAGCGTGCAAATTTCCCGCTGAACGGTACATAATATGGGACACTAAGCGGTAATAATATAATTTTATTGGTGGAAAGTCTACAATTAAGTTCAGTGCAGGTCGCAATCTGAGTTACACATACATCCGGTAAGTACATTTTGAAGTACGGAAGTCTGAAAAGGCCGTTTTTAGCCATGTTTGATGGCTTAGGAACAGCGTTTTTAATGAGCGCGGCGTCTTAACAATGAGGTTCCGACTTTGTCTGAAGTTTGTTTTCTTTTCCTACGTTGGTACAATGTACCCACTTGGAATATTTTCATAGGAAAAACATGTATACGAACACGCTGCAACGTATTTGATGCGTGAGGTAAGCGGCCGCCTTAAGGTGACCGTCTGGGGGTGAACGTATTTTGCGCGTTAGAGGCCTAGAACTGTGGAAGCGGTAAGGACGAAGTAGTACACTCTTCACACCTCACCCTAGCCTCTAAGCTCAAGTCACTTGAACTGGCGTGCTGTCTTCTCGCCGACAACGTGCCTCTATTAGACGTTCAGTGATGATCCTAACATTTTATGACGTATTATTAAATATAAATGTGTATCGTACCCACCCAAGACTCTAAAATTATTTTGTGCCGAGATTTAAATACCTAGAAAAGTCCGCGAAAATACCCATTTCCGTCATTTTCGGCTGCTAGAAATATATGCATCGGCGTTTGGTTCATCCCACAACTCCAGTTCTGCTTACCAAAAGTGGCCCACTTGGCATTCGCGATACGTCTCTGGCTTCATCCTCAAGCAAGCCGGGGTTCTCACCCATTTAAAGTTTGAGAATAGGTTGAGGTCGTTACGGCCCCAAGGCCTCTAATCTTTCGCTTTACCGTATGAGACTCTTTACTTCTTTCCTCCGAGTGCCAGCTATCCTGAGAGAAACTTCGGAGGGAACCAGCTACTAGATGGTTCGATAAGTCTTTCGCCCCTATACCCAGCTCCGATGACCGATTTGCACGCCAGAATCGCTACGGACCTCCATTGGCTTCGTACTGGCCAGACGTAGTTCACCATCTTTCGGGTCCCAACGTGTAACGTTCTTTAAATGTTATTCCTAAGCAAACGTCTTTCATGTGCGACGAGCAGTTTTCGAATAATCTGCTAACGGCTGAAGCTCAGCAGATCGCTCAGCAGCCTGGGAAGATGGCCACCTTAATAAAGTAAACTTCCCCGTTCTGCTCGCGAGTTGCTTTGTTCCCTCGGTTCGTGTCGCCGTGGGTTACGGGAAGTGACCTAGACTCGAGGAGGTTGGAGCTATCTTCCTCGGCGATAGATTAAAGGATTTGCGAAACTCGATCAAGTCGGCAGACGCGATTAAGCCTTGGACGGCCGAGCTGTCAGGCCAAGTTCCGCTATCATGTGTGCCAAGTAGTAGTAAGAGACGTCGCGTGTGTGTGTGTGTGGGGGGGGGGGGGAACTGCGCAGTTACGGACGTAGTCAATGTAAAAGGAGCGGAAGGGGAGGGGTGTCCAGTCCCCGTAAACTAATGGAAACTGCTTAAGAGGGCGCTGAAAACATCAATTGTTTTCTACACTTTTTTCGATACCAATATGTTAAAAATACTCAATGACAATCCTAGATAATGGTATTTACCAACATTATGAGTAAATACTTATCCAGGATTACTAATTCGTTACGCGTGATCTCTTGTGCCGCAGTTGAATGCACGAGGTTCCGGCGTCAGAGATTGTGCCTCAGAAGTTCGTAACTCTGGAAACAGTTTTGTTTAAACCGCCGGCTAAAACTATTGTTTAGGATTGCAATTGTTTAATTTTCGCCAATTGGCTTCAAGAAACCTACAGTTATAGACTAATGCTTTTAGCGTTGAATTATGTGCCACGCCCTCTTAACAGTGCATGGTACATAATTCAGTGCTGAAAACATCAGTTCAGAATGGTAAATTTCTCGAAGCCTGTTTGTAACAATCGAAAAACAGCAATTCTAGACAATAGCGTTTGCCAACTTTCTAAGCAAAAATTTTTCTATAGCAACGTGTTTCTGAAGAACAATATCTGACGCCGAGATCTCGTACATTTAACTGTGGTTGGCCAGAAGATAGCAAGCTTAACAAATGCATCATTCTGGGTAAATGTTTTGCTCATAAAGTTTGCTATCAAGGAATGCTGTTTTTTTTTCTATGTCTTTCAAAAAGGTGTAGATCTAAATTGTAGAACTCAGTGCTTATTTATCTATCTCAGCCTCTTAAGGAACCTTTTAAATAGTACAATTGTGTACCTTGAAAATCGAAATTTTCTCGGGGAAGGACCCCCCCCCCCCCATTTTATTGGTGGTAGGTGTCACTTTGTTATAACATTTTCAGGTTCGGGAAAACCCTAAACAGAAATCCCGACAATGGCCATGGCACAGCCACCCAAATATTAGACACTTCTTATTCCATGGCACGTTTACCATTCATTTAGGGGGGGGGGGATTGGGGTGGTTTATTTTTAGTTTTCGTATGGGAGTCAGTACACAATATATTTCGAGACATTGAGAAAACGCGAAAATATTTTGTCTACGCATCCTCCAACTGTAGCAATCACGTGGCATCTTGCTCAACTGTATGTGCGTATTTAGCTTAATTCTACTACAACTCAACCAGACTCAACGCAGGTGCAAATTTTGTGTTTCACCCAACACAAGCGGCATTTAAGGCCATAGCCTTTCATTTATTTTAAACAATTGCAAATAACTCAAATATTTTTTTAACCAATTGCTTTGACAAAATTGGAGATTGTGTACAGTCATACGATACACAATTTCGCCAGAGCGTTTTTTAAAAATAAAGTGCCATTTGCTAGAAAAAAATTATTTTGCTTCAATTTGACTTATTTTCAAAACAAAATGTGTGCTATTTCAGGGGCAAAAATCTAAAAATCAGTTTGGTGTATTGAAACAGAAAAGTTCATATACAAACGCTGATATATAAGTGTTAAAACTGCTAGAATGAATTTTTGATATGTGTATTAATTTTCGTTAAAAGAAATATTTTCGAAACTACTGCTAAACTAAAGAGCGAGGTCTTAGTCTGCACCTTAGGTCACCCATTTTTTGCAAAACAAACATATGTGTTTATATGTGTGTATATATAACTTTTATTTTATTATATAGTCTCTAATCTTTGATACATTATTGGGACCACTGTTTAGCAAGCACTACTTAGAATTCTATGTTAGTATATTTTTTGTCACAAATTCGTATGTTTGTAACTGAATGTAATGTGTATGCTTATCCGGCGCAAAATGCAAATTAAATCGTTTTCCTCTAAGGACAGTTCTGTTCATGGGAGGCTGCTGTGTAAATAACTAAATAAAACTCCTGTGATAGGGTATGGCAGAATCGATTGATGCAGTTGGCAGCACTGCGCGTGGAAAATGTTGTGCGGTGTGGATCTCGTGGGAAAGTCGCCAGTTGCCTCAGTGGCAGGACCAATGAGACCGCTACATGAAAGGCGCCGACTGATGAGCGACACTACATATGTCAGCTACATCCGCTTGTCGGTGTGGGTAAAGCATCCTGCTGTGTGTGATCGTGGGAAAGTCTGTGGCTGTAATATGTGGTTATCGTATGCTATTCTCCTTTCACTCTAAGTTGAGTTCTGAAGTAAACAAATAACATTTCGTTGCACTTCACTTGCTTCTAATTGGCTCAATTTTGTGCCGCGCGCCAACGTACTATTTCCAACCGACAAAACGGTGTACAGTTGATGTCATAGAAAACAACAACGCGCTATATATTAAAACAATATTGCGTGAAAATTTCGTGCATGTTATCGACATCCCGAAACAAAAATTACATAAATACTTGAAAAAAATATTACCGTCATGTGTAGAGGTACGTCAATTTCGCGGATTCATCTGGCAGTAGCCTAAATTGCTCATTCCTGTACACACTCTTAGTATACAGTCGATTATTCATTGGCTTTCAATATGACAAGCGATAGCACTATGAATCATTTCCTTATTTACTACCGGCTTGCAGTAGTCAAATGCGTTTCGTGACAGTCGCCAGCTAATCACACACGTGATTATGAAGTATATATTTTTGGCGTTCAACCTGACCTGGAATGTATCTGCGAAATTGACGTACTTCTAGTCATGTACAGTTATCGTATATTTCAAAATTGGATTGTAATTATCAGGCAGTGACTAACAATCGTATTAAAATATTCTGGTACTAACATAACGAAAATTTGGAACTACGTGCAGAAAAATGTCAACAAAATGAGTGATTAAACATACTGTTAAGTCCTCTTGGATTATTTTATACTTCGTTTTGGAAATATCTCATCTAATAATTTACCAATCTGTCAATAATTCACGTCACATATTCGTTTCGTTTTATAAAAATTTTATGAGAGATTTTTATTCGTGCCTTATAAACATCGTTGCAGTTTTAGTAATGAAGACATATATCCATGTTTCGTTAATCATGCAAAACATTTTCACTGTTCACGATAATTTTTTAATATCGCATTACTAATCTGTGTCATAAAAATTTGGTCTTCTGATGAATGGTTATTGGTTTTTCTGTATGGTACATTGTTTATAGTGAAAAAAAAAATGTTCTCTAACGAGAGCCTTATCCAACCAACGAAGTAATGGTCAAATGTAAAATGACCACATTCTAAAATGCAGGCTCATAAATATCCAGCGACTCGGAGCCAACAGCATCACGGAGTGTGTTTGGGCGGGTACATGCCAGTAAATTCTACCCTGTAGACTAATAACAAAACGAAATTTGCACCTCTCTAACAGTTCCACATATATTCTTGTTTTTCCTCGTTTATTAATCACATAATAAAGTTTAAATTTAAAAGGTAAAATTAAAAGAATTAAAGTTTCAAACATAACAATAAAATCAATAGGCTTGCTTCGGAAAAGTATAAGTTTTAGTACTATATATATATACGTACAATGTAAATATGTCTTGTAGCAATATTTTCCTCTGTGAAATGCAGAAAATGGCTTTAATTTGAAAGCGATTACATGTAACTGCGTACTCTTACTCCCGACAGAGTTTCAGACAGCACCCTTAAGGTGGAGTGTTAAAACTGTTTTGAGCCATGAAATTTATTAAAATAGTATTATAAATCGTTTTAGTCGACAAAGCATACGATATATTGTTGGTAAACTGCTTGACATATATATATATATATATAATGGAATATTTTATTAATTTGTCATGCAGTAGTATTGCAAGAGAATTCTTGAATTTTAACCTGTAATTATTCTCTTTAAATGGTTCTACATGATATTTTAATGAAAGATTCCATTACTGTTTACGTCAAGCAGTTTACCGAGAATATATCGTATGCTTTGTCGAAGGCAAAATTGTGATAATACAATTTGAATAATGTTATAAGTAGAGACCTGAAAAATTTGTGTTTTCTTTTGAGCACTAGATATAATTGAAACAACTTTAAGTTCGGGCTGCTTTTGCAAACTGTACCTTGACATATTTGACACCGCGTGGAAGGCGTCAAGACTATAATAGAATGGCAACTAAACGCATGGTCTAGTATTGTTGGTACCACTGTGCCAGCGAGCAGCCAATGAACATCTGCTGTCTTGCGTTTACATATACTCTTGCAGGCTAGACTATTGGCCAATGAACACGCGAAGTTTTACTGATGGCTAGAGACGATGGTATATCGCGAAAATTATTTGCGCCAAAATAGCCTTGAAAATACTGACACAACTTAGCTGTCTGCAGACAAATAACATACACCGAATATTAAAATAGCGAGATTATTATTGGATTTAGTCTAATAGGGCAACAGCTCCACACACAAGCGAAAGCTAGCCATCTTTTTATAAGTAAAACGTCCATTGAAGCCTAACAAATAGTCAAGTTTTCCCGCGATAAATCATCATCTCTAGTTATTGCACAAAAACAGAAAATATAGTAGAACTGCCTTAACAGTCCACATTAAGGGGCCCGCCTACCTGCCATGTAAGTTGTGATGTAGAGGTCCAGGAGAATCGTTTTTTCTAAGAAAATATTAGTCTTGAGATTGTGTGTTTGACATATAAAATATATTAAGATACCTCACACTAAGGGCGAATGGTTTCAGTTCTATCAGTTTCTTAAGTTATTAGAAAATAGGGCCTTAACATTCAAAATTAGTGCCTTTTCCGGCTTGTGTAATGCCGTTATTTTTTGTTATTTTTACTTAAAACCATTTAACCTTAGTAGATCTATCCGTTAGCTTTCGATCCCGTGACTGTTTGTACCTTGTAACAACTGAAAATTTTGAGGAAATCATGTTCTTGTAATATGTGTCTTGCGGAAATATATATAGCCAGTGTTGTGGAACATTGAAGGATTCGTGAGACCGAGCCGAGAGGAGAACAGAGAGAGAGAGAGAGAGAGAGAGAGAGAGAGAGAGAGAGAGAGAGAGAGAGAGACAACCTCCTCCAAAACAGGGGTTGACCCAATCCCGCTTTTGTGGGGGAAAACTCCACGTCCATGAGGTCGAACGGCCGCTAAGGCGCTATGTCGGCTAAATGGTGGTATATTGATCGTCAATCAGTAGATACAGGCGGACGCACCAGGGAAAGGGATAATTCGTCAGTTCAACGACCAACGTGTTAGAATCTACTGTCCTATGCATATTCGAGCCCGTTCATTCGTTCATTGTCTGTTGTTCCAGTGAATAGCAGCTAATGGACCAATGGCAGGGGCTTGAGTATAGATAAGACAACGGCTTCTAGCACGCATGTCGTTGCACTGGCGAAATATCCCTTGCCTTAGCCGTAATTGAAATCCACTGAGATTTTGTCAAAACAATTTTGCAACTTCTTGCTTCAATGCCTTATGTGCATGTGCATACGTGCAACTATGCGTCTTGGTATTACACTGGCAAATAACCCTATAGGTGGATCCACAATGCCCTGACGAGCACTATTCAACAACAACCCGATTCAACAAAATCTGAGCAACAACCAATAAAAAGCAAGCATCAGTCCGACAAAATTGCTGCCCCGACTACCCGACGAAAGTAGATTCTATTTATAATTTTAGCCGTGTCGGGCTTTGCAGGGAAAGGATATGCAACATTACATAGCGAAATATACTTGAAACTGAAAATACATGGTATATTTCACTTTCACTTCGAAACAGATAAACTTCACCGAATATGCCTTGACTTCAGTTAATTTTCGGTGCAGCTTATAGTAGAGTGGAGGTGGGTTACACTTTTTCTTGAATATAGGCACAAACCTTCAGTGTTATACATAGCATGTTGGAGCCTAGCAAACAATCAACTTTTCCCGCGAGTTACCAGTGTCTCTATGCATTATGTTTGTGTGGCTTTATATTTCGTGATAATTAATTCACAACTTCATTCGTTCTTTCGTGAAACAGCTGATTGAAATAATACACTCAATAAAATATGATGGCTTCTACATTTTGGTACCGCCGACGGTCAAGCCATGGCGAGCCGCGTGTCGGTGGTGTCGGAGCTACCAGAATCATTGTGGCTGTCTTGCTTATAACTGTTGTGTCGGAGCTGTTGTTTCGACCTCGCCGGGGCATTGTGAATCCATCTTCAGTCGCGTGAGAGCCAAAGCATTCAATCACTGACTGTGAAGCAGAGCTACAGATGTGCACGTAAGGTGATGAAAACAAACTGGGGCAAAATTATTTTCGGAAAGTTCGTGGCTATAGCAACTCCCGTGTCTGACACCGTGATATGGGCCTGCATTTAATTAAATTTTTATTATTGGCCCAGCGATTTACACGAGGTGCCAAATAAGTCAAGGACCAATTGTGAAAGTGTCACTAACTTACAGTTGCTGGAATTCTGGATTGTGCCTTAAAGAAAACGCGAATTTAACGTGGCAAGTACACTCACATCAAAGGACTTTCTTGCCATTTTGCTTCTGTACGTTACACTTACATACTCTACACTTATGTAACATAGCTATTGTTATGTTTTAGATTTACTGTGTGGATTTAAGTCAAAATATCTCAAATAAATGGAACACTGAAACTTCGTTTTATAATATTATGTTTATATAAAATTAACTGTCAATCCAACAAGTACTTAGTTGAATATTTATTGGTTCTCAGCCGCCACGCACTGAAGGAGCCAATATAGTTAATTATTTACAAATATTCGGGCACACGCCATTACTATCCCAAACGCTTCGTAACCTTAAACACCCTCAACTACTTGTTTGAGGTTCGTAGTTTTTTTACTCGCCACGTCGTCTTTTTTAATTTAAATACTACCCCGAGTAAACTAGTTCGTTCATATATACGATTTAGAATATGGAACATCGTGGCCATTATTGTGTAAAGAAAGAAATTGGAACCAGTACTGATAACGTTTTCCATTGGGAAGTGTGTATTGAATGCTGTCATTTCGAAATTTGTAGGTTCACCAGAGTATATAAGCTAAGGCTGGATTGGTGCAGCGGTTACGACGCTCAGGATTCGAGAACTGGCGGGGTCGTGGATCGTACAGGAGTATTCCGTCGGTGAGTTTTCTCGGTGATCTTCTCATTCCCTTACTGCTCCGTGTTCGCGTCATATCGCACTTCGTAAGCACTGCAAACCTCGGAGCCGTGACGAGAACAAATAATATTTATATACTAGTTAAACTATGGCTCAGTAGCTGCCAACCTTCATAAATGGTACCACTAAATTTTTGTTCATCTCGGTAAGGCACACAGTGCTATAGATCTTTAAATATCCTGCAAACTACAAATAAATATATATTTTAAATATAAAATTACCTTTAAGGGCGCCGCCTACCCGCGCATGAGAGGCTCAAAAGCGTCGGAGCAGTAAGGTCGCCCTTGAAGCGCGCATCAAATGCCGCGTCGCCTCAACGAGCCAAGCGCTGAACTAGCGTGCAATATTCCCGCCGAACGGTTTTTACTATGGGACACTAAGAGGTGAACATATAATGTTACTGGTGGAAAGTATGCAACTAAGTTCAGTGCAGGTCGCAATCTGAGTTTCACATTCATCCGGTTAGTACATTTTGAAGTCCGACAGTCTGAAAAGGTCGATTTTAGCCATGTTGGAGGGCTTAGAAACAGTGTTTTTAATGAGCGTGTCGTCTTAACAATGAGGTTCCGACCCTGTCTGAAGTTTGTTTTCTTTTCGTACATTGACACAATGGGCACACATGGAATAGTTTTGTAGGAGAAACCTGTTTACGAACACACTCCAACACATTTGAAGCGTGGGGTAGGCGGCCGCCTTGGCCGCCTACGAAGCTATTCCACGTGTGCCCATTGTGCCAAAGTACGAAAAGAAAACAAATTTCAGACAGGGTCGGAACCTCATTGTTAAGCCGCTACGCTCACTGTTTCTAAGTTTTTCCGTACTTCAAAAAGTACTAACCGGATGTATGCGAAACTCAGATTGCGACCTGTACTGAACATAGTTGCAGACTTTCCACCAATAAAATTATATGGTCATCGCTTATTGTCCTATAGTAAAAACCGTTCGGGGGAAAGCTTGCACGCTAGTTCAGCGCTTGGCTCGTTGAGGCGACGCGACATTTGATGCGCGCTTCAAGGTCGACCTTACTGCTCCGTCGCTTTTGAGCCTCTCACGCACGGGTAGGCGGCGCCCAGAAAAAGTTTCGTCCTTTTCCCTATTTTTTTTAAATTCCTGCAACAATATTTCCATCGTATCAATACAGGAAATTGTTTCTGCCCGAAAGTGATATTAAAAATGACTGAGCCCCACCGAATGTAATTGAACAAGTACATGCATCCAAATACATGCTCACGCCAAGACTTCAAATTAGGCGGCGTTCTTAAGAGGAGGTGTTAGACAATTTTACTGTATTTTTAGTTTTTGAGCCATAACATTTATTGAAATTGCATTATCAAAATGTTCTGTTCGACGAGGTATATGATATATTCTTGGTAAACTGCTTGACATAAATAATAATTGCATCTTCCATTAATTTGTCATGCAGAATCATTACAAGAGAATTCTTGAAAGTTCACTTATAATTCTCTTTCAATTATTCCTCATGACAATTTAATGTAAGAACCCATTACTATTTATGTCAAATAGTTTACCAAGAATATATCCTATGCTTTATAGAAGAGATAATTTGGATAATACAATTTTAATAAATGTTATGGCTCAAAACTGAAAATACAATAAAATTGTATGACTATCATCTTAAGGTAACCGCCTAACCAGACCGTCGAGTGGTGTGCTGAGCTTCGGCCGTTACGAGCTTATTCGAAAATTGTTCATCGCACATAAGCAATACATTCAAAATACGTTACATACGTATACACCCATTTCATGTTCGCCACTACCTGCCCAGCAAAGCATATTTTATAGCGGCGGAAAATGGTGAAAGTTGGCGCTTCTGCGACCTTTTTTTCGTATGGAAATCTTGGTGCAGAATATTTTCAACGATATAGCCGTGTAAAATAGCTCTTTAACTTAAATATTACATAATAAAATGACAAGGTCACTACTCATTTCCTTTCGTGATGAGCATTCTGCATCGTCCTTAACACTTCTCCACTTCTAGGATGTGAATATGCAAACTACTTGAACCCAGGCAGTCAACAAGTGCTGATCAAAATACTTGAACCCAGGCAGGCAACAAGTGCTGATCAAAATCACTTCGCTAACACGAACTACACGATCTACCAAAATAAATGTAAAAAAAACTTTGGCTCTGGTGCGTTATTGAGGAAAAAAATACGGATGCGCAGAGCTAAGATTAATTCTATAACACAGGTTAGAAAGATCACTGTTGAAGGTTTGTCACAGGAATGATTTCTGCCGCTTGAGCGCTGGTATCGGTTGTGCGCCAAACTGACCAATCACAGAGCTAACCTGTTTTTTAAGTTACATTAAGTTGATAATTAAAGACGCGATATTGGTTTATTTTAACTTTAAAATTATGTTCAATTAAATTTGTCCTTTCCAATCTTAATTAAACTTAATTGTACTACAGTTTCGTATATTTCTGGTCTCTTAGCGATAGCAGCGAAACTAGCGGCAGACATTTTCCCTGCGCCAAACTCTTTCATTGAAAAAAAAAAATATATATTTCTAACCTGTAGTAGAAGTAACCTTAGCAGAGTCTATCTAAACAAGATATTATCGTACAATCACCAACATGAAGCATCATGAAACACACGTCTAACTTACTTTTATATTCAGTAATACTGCATGTAGGATTGTCTTCCAAGTGTGAGTGGATTTTTTCTGAACTCGCTGTACAATCTAATAAGGCCTTATTGTGCTGAAAATGAAATGTTGTGCATTTTAAACCATAATTTTTAGAATTATGTAAAACATAAAACTAAACATATATGTGTATATCAAATTTTTAAACGTTAACAGCTCACAAGGATTTACTAATTAGGCCTATGTGTTCTAATTCCTTTTCAATAGTTTTTATTACAGAAAATAGTAGGGTACTTTGCGTTCAAAATGCGAAGAAGCTGGTATCTTGCTCAGATATGGTCAAATGCAGAGAGAATATATGTTTTGGAAAAGTGCTAGGAGACGGAGTTGAACGAGTTAGGAGATAGTTAAAGTAGAAAATGAGATGAAGAGGGAAAGGAAGCTAAGTGCTGTCATAAAAGTCTTTGGAAAGCAAATGGGTCAGGTATTGTGTTATGGCGCCAGAGCGCAGTCGGAATGGCGGAGCAGGGAGAAAGTGCACGGTAGAATAATAAGAGGACGAGAGACTGAAGAATGGGCGTTCAAAGAGAATGCAGTGAAAGAAGCGGAAGAACAAACGACTTTGCGTGGAGGTGGAAGAAATAATGGGCGCAGAAATGCAGAGGTTTTGAGAAATAAAACTTCAGGATAAAACAGAACTATCTATTTTTAGTTTGCCTTTGAATGAAACCCACTCACATAACCAATGATGTGTCTTCAAGTATCTTCGTCACCCGTACATTAAAGTATACCTTAATTTGACAAACTCAATCATTAGTAGTCGCGAAAATATTTTTGCACAACTTTGTTTCAGTGTCTTACGTGTACATCGCAGCTCAGCTCCATGGCTATTGGCAGCGTGTCTTTGTGACAGCATACATTAGTGATTGGCCAGTAGAACCTCAAAACAAGTGAGAGTTGAAACAGCCAATCACTGACCACGAAGCAGAGCTACAGGTGTGCAAGTAAAGGCACTGCAACATGTTGGTGGAAAAATATTTTCGCGAAAACTCCCGGCAGCAGCGGGGGATTTATTTATATACTGTATATATATATTTTATATTGTGGGGGGGGGACTTATGTGATTTTAAGGATTATAAAAAATACTAGCCATCTCAAAAGTGTTGTTTACCGCTACAGAACATTAAAAATAACAAACATACAAGTAGGACACATTAAATGTAATTGGATCATCGTAGAACAAAACTCCAGTTTCCTTGAGGTGACTGGACATAGGGCTACATAATGTACAACACGATTTTTTGGGGGGGCCTCCTTCCTCCCGGATGCCCCCTCCCTTAAATCCGCCTCTCACCGTCTGGGACTGCCGTCTTAAGAAAAAAGTCGCTCATGTAACATTTTTATAAGGTAAAAGTATGAATTCAACAACCGCCTAAGCGCCTACCTACGCCAAGCGCTCCTGGGCATTTTCTCCGTATGCACCTTATTTTAATCCGGACCTGAATACCGGCCTTCTCTGTAAGAGGAAATATAAAAAAAAAAAAAAATAGAAAAGTAAACTAAAGTACAATACAACGTAGAAGAGAACTGAACAGGCGCGTAAGAATGGTGACATGAACGGAACTAAGGTTAATTCTACTAAATGTTAGAAAGAAAACCTGTTTTCTTATGAGAGAGGTTGGCACAGAGAAAATTTCTGCCGCTAATTTCGCAGTTATCAACAAGGGACTAGAAAGATAAGAAACTGTAGTAAAATTAAATTATAATAGGCTTGGAAATTACAGAAATAAGTTAACTTAATTTTAAAGTGGAAATAAACCGATTTCGCGTTTTAAATTATCAACTTAATGTAACTTAAAAATCAGAAAATCTCCGTGGAGGTCAGTTTGCACCTCTTATCGATAACAGCGCACGAACGGCAAGAATTTCCCCTGTGACAAACTCTCCCGTAAAAAAAACACATTTTCTTTCTAACCCTTAGTAAAATTATTCTTAACTGAAACAATGAGGATAGCATAAACAAACACATATACTGAAACACACGTACACACAAAAATCACAACGAATATCGCACAGATGAAAGCAACAGGCTCCGTCCTTCTATTATATATTCCTATTTCGTAATTACCAGGGAGAAGAATATGAGCAAGTTTAATGACCCGTATGCTAGAATCCAATGTTCTATGCATATTCAAGCCCGTTGTTGTCTGTTCCAGTGTGCAGCAAGTAATATACAAATTATCGGGGCTCGAGTATACACAAGTCAGTGGATATTAAGAGTGCGTGGTAGATTAAGAAATACTAAGAACAGAAGATACATTCCAGGTCAGGTTGAACTCCAAAATGTATACTTCATAATCACGTGTGTGATTAGCTGGCGGCTGTCACGAAACGCATTTGACTACCGCAAGCCAGTAGTAAATAAGGAAGAGTTATCGCGTGCTACTCGCTTGTAAGGTTGTAAGCCAATGAATAATCGACTGTGTCCAGTGGGTGTACAGGACTGAGAAATCTAGGCTACTGCCAGATGAATCCGCGAAATTTAGGTACCTCTAAACATCGGTTGATTTATACCTTTTTTCGAAGCCAATATGGATAAAATACTCAATGGAAATTCTAGATAATGGTATTTGCCAACTTGATGAGTAAACATTTATCCTGAATTACTAATTCGTTACGCGTGATCTCTTGCGCCGCAGTTAAATGCACGAGGTTCCGGCGTCAGAGATTGTGTCTCAGAAGTTCGTAACACTGGAAATGATTTTGTTTAAAACGTTGGCTAAAACTGTTGTCTAGGATTGCTATTGTTTAATTTTCGAAATTTGGCTTCAAGAAACCTACCGTTATAGATTAATGCTGTGCTGTGCCATGTACATAAATGTGAGGCGGCACACTTTACTTGTCTCTGGATTCAATACAAAATGTCTCTAGTATTTACGCATAGAGACAGGAAAAATTTGCGGGTTCACTGAGCGGATGGCTAGCCGGCAGGAATATATGTGAACTGAAGCAGACAGCAGATGTTAATTAGCAGCTTGCTGTTAAAGTGATATAGGTCTGTACTAGTTACATTTACATTATTGGCTCAGATACTTCCAGGACAGTTGCGAAAGTGACGCAAACTTGTAGTTGATGAAATTGTAACTTGTATCAAAATGAAAACGCGAATTTTTAAGGTCTCTACTTATGCAGCATTGTTAGAGAGGATGTTATATCGCGAAAAAGTTTTGTGCCAACATACCCTTTAAACCCTGTAGTTAATTACAACACATCTGATTATGCAATGTACGTCTGACACAACGCAGATGTCTGCAAGCCAATAATATGCATCAAATGTTACAATAGCGGGATTCTTATTGGATCAGTCAAATAGGGCAACAGCTCTGAGTATAAGCTAAAGCCAGTCATCTTCTGGTAAACTGGACGTGCGTTCAAACCCATCAAACAGTCATGTTTTCCCCGATAAATCATCCTCTCTCATTGTGAAAGTATCTTAGGGTTTATTGTAATACAAATATTATTATTTGATGGGCACTTGCGTAGGAATTACCGAAGTATTTTGACATATTCGCGCTCCTTCCAAATACATTGTCACCTGCATGGCGAATGAATAAACCGACTAGATCCCTAGCAATGTTCTCCTATACAAAGCAGAAATATAGGAATATAGAGACACTGGAATATCGCGGTAAAAGTTGACTGCTAGGCTCCAGCGTGTTGTGTAAAACAGTGAAGGTATAGTATTTATGTTGGCTATATTTTATTAGTGAGTGAGTGAGAGATTTTTGGTCAGTGCTTAACATCGAGGTCTTCAGCGCTGGTTAGGGGTGACATGAGGTGAGTATGGAGCAGTGCTGGAGTGATGGGCCGGGGGAAACGGGAGATTCCCGATAAAACCCACCGACAAACGGCATCGTCCAGCACGATTCCCACATGCGGAAATCCGGGGATCGACCCCGCCGGGAATCGAACCCGGATCGCCTTGGTGGGAGGCGAATGGTCTGACCGTTCGGCCACCGCGGCCCCATCGTTTATTAGAAGCGCTGCATATGTGATTTGACCCACTGCTGTTCACTCTTGTCATAAATTGCGTCATTAATTGCTAAGGGCTGGAAAATTTCGTGGATTCGTTGACCTGGAAGCTAAAATCCACTATCGTGTGCATACTCAATCCCTGACAATTTGTCCACTAGCTACTACTCAGTGGAACAACAGACAATGAACGAATAGACGGGGCTTGAATGAGCATAGTAGAATGGATTCTAGCCTGCAGGTCCTTGTATCCGCGAAAGTTTCCGGCCCCTATAAATTGATAATAGAGTAAAGACACTATAGTTTATTGGACACTAAACAGAGAAAAGGTTTGGTTGATTCAACCGTATATATGTTAAGTATGTACTTGATTCAACAAATGTTTTGTTGGCTGTACAACACATGAATCGCGCCAAGTATTGGTTTTTGTTGTCCTAACAAAATTTATATATTAACTGGATTAAACCATCCTTTGGGGATAACTTTACCTGCCAGGTAACCAAATATTTGGTTGGTTCTACTGTTAAACTGTTGAATCAACCAAACCTTTTTCTCTGTGTATGCAGACAGCGAAATTCGAGCGTTTCTAGAAATGAGTAAAAAAGTAGCTCTTTAACAGTCTTTCGAAAGTACTCAATTAACAACGGTCAACCTATAACAGCGGTGACGCATGGCAAAAACATCTTGAGAGTTTTGATAAATGCCTTCTATAGAACTAATCTCTTGATGAAACCTGCATTACGAACATTAACACTGTCTCAATAAATCAAGCCATATTTAATTAAACCAATCGTTTTCATGCACTTGGGTCTTTTAAATTTACGGCGTTGAATCTTCTCAAGTGCATTTACCAGCATTTTAACGACGCCGTAAACTTAAACATTGGAAATAAGTATTGAATTATACATTTGGCACAGTCATATAAAACTTACGACGAAAGTTTTAGCATAAAAGAAAATGTTGGCCAATTTGTGAACAGTCGCGCCGTTTTTGTTCTTTTTCTTGGACTGCTGTTCGGGTAAGTGGCTATTCCTCATTTAAATAGAACATCTATATTCTGGTTTCTCAAGAAGCGAATTTCTATCATTCGTAAAATACACACAGGAAGAGTTGTAAAAAAAATATTATTTGAAGCACTAATAAGGTTAACTTAACGTAATCCTTTGTAATACTTTTATCTTGCCAATTTTAAACTTTTGGTAAACGGTCAAAATCTTTCGTGTTGCTGTGTTTTTGTAAGCATAGTTAGCGTACTACGTTTTGTATGATTGGAACACGGTTATTAAGTTTGCGACAAATCACAAAACAACGTTTTCTCATGGGTCCAGTCAGCGAGAACAAAAAATTAAAGCCAGGATGTCTGTCCTGAACACAATATCTAAACTTATATTTGTAAACGTTTCTCGCAATAAATCTCTATGGTTAGTTATGACGTTTATTGGCTAGCCAATACTGCATTGATGTGTGTATGTATATATACACTGTATAGGTGTGTATGTATGTGTAGGTGTGTAGGTGTGTGTATGTGTATGTATACACACAGTAAATGTTTAGTAAATTGCTCCTTATAAGTTCTTTAGTTTACTTTAGTATTATTTTCTTGTATTTAAAAAAACTGCTACTAAATTAAACTTTACCATATAAATTATTTCTGGACAATTTTCATGGAAATAAATTATTTTACTACCACTGCTTTCGACTTTCAAAATTATTTTTACCACAAAGCTATTTTGCAGTGTTTTAATTTTTGCGCGCGCAAACAAACACACGAATGCATATATATATATATATATATATACACACATACATATACACACATACACGTATATACATATGTTTAGATATTTCTGTATCATGGAAACAGTGTATTTTGAAAAATTGTACAATTATTGTTTTTTAGATCTACTGTTACCTCCAAATATACTTACTACATACACAGATGGCAATTTTTTTTTGTAAAATCGTGAAGCTACAGCATTAGCTACAGTATGCGTGAGTTTTAAGGCCATGTTTCTAAATTATTTTTGTTTTATTATTTTGAGGAGGTGTAGGAAAATTTCTTCCTCACGGAAGTTATATATGTAACAAAATATCTGATTTCATAATAAAGCGCGTAAAGGGTGTTGCCTGCCTCAGAGCCCTAAATGAAGAGAATTAAGTGTTAAATTACATTATATGTGGCTCAGTGCCTGTCGAAACTACATCTGTGCCCCAGTTGAATTTTTTTTTGTTCATCTTGTTGCGCCACGCACAGCTATAAATTTTTTTTTAGTTCTTTTTGTATCTTTTTTTTTCCGCATTTTAATTCCTATAGAATTCATTGGTTTGTGGACATACGCCATTTCTCATGTTTTGCTGATCAAACTTGTGTTGAATGAAAAAAAAAAAAAAGTTACTATCGGAAAGCAGTATTGTGAGAAATACCGAATATAATAAGAGTATTATTCCTCGTATTGGATACTCATTTGTAAATCATGACAGTAGTTTGAGTGACGGGAAAAAATTATTTTAACATTTTAATGTCTTCGATATCAGTAACCAAATTTTTCATATACATTACCTGATGACTCAGAAAAGGCGAGATTATAATCATAAAAAAAAATATTTGACTAATTCCGTCGTCAATATTGGTGAAGTATTGCGTATTTATAAATTCATAGCAAGGTAACGTATTTTACTATATCACAATACTGATACGTAAAGATAATTGTTAGGGACCCTTGTTTTTTGCGAAAAGAATTTTGCCTCACTTTGTTTCCGTGCCTTACGTGCACATCTGCAGTTCTGCTTCGTGGTCAGGGATTGGATATTTTAACTGTCACGAGCCTTGATATTCTTCCTACAAATCACAGACGTGTGTTGTTGCATGAATGTTTTTTGTAGTTGGCTCAGTCAAATGATATACGGCTCTTCACATAGACACGCTGCCAATAACCATGAAGCAGAATTGCAGATGGGTACGTAAGGCACTGAAACAAACTGGGGCAAAATTCTTTTTGCGAAAAAACTGTTTCCCTTATGAAGGTTTATTGTGGGAAAACTTCACTGTTCGCTGAGTTTCAACGTAAGTTCAGCTTACCACAGAATTACTGGTTTTCTTTTGTACGTGCAGATGTTACCCTATTTGACTGAGCCAATAAGAATCCCGCTTTTGTAATATTTGATGCCTGTTAGACGTATATCACCCAATCACACATGTTGCAAGAAACTACAGTGTTTTCAAGGGTATATTGACACAAAACATTTTCGCGATATACCATCAACTCTACTGATACGTTGTTAATATGTGTTTCTAAACAGTCGTTACAAATCGGCTTGTGATGCCTCGCGTTGATAGCCATTCTTGCTCCCGCCATGTTTGCTTAGTAGTAGGCCTAAACATTGCTGTGTTTGTAATTTACGTAGACAAGAAAATGTTCCGTTGCGATGTCAGCCTTACACCACATATTAAAGTGGGCTTAAAAAATATATTATTATTAGTGAGTGAGCCTTGGCATTTTAAGAGTGAATGATAGTCACCATCTTGAATTTTTGTATTTTGTGTCATAACTAGAGACGTGCAAAATTCGCGTTATAATTTGGTAGCAGACTAAACTCCACATTCTATACATAACAGAGAGTAATCTGCGATTCAATTAGCCACGAACTTTTGTGTGTTGTCCTTAACGTGCGTTACGTCTTTACAGAGATTGGCCTCTCTACGATGTAAGCATTCTCCGCGGCAAGTCACAACAATATCGGCCAGCGGGAGACGTCGAACGAGCCTATATTCACATGGAATCTAGTCTGCTGTCAGAAAATAACGCGAATTTTGCAATGTCTCTAGTCATAACTATTCTTCTGGGTAAATTTGTGGGACTGTAACGTAACTAAGGAATAGAAAAAATACTGATAGAGTTCTAGACACCGCAAATATCTTTTTGTCGTTGCTGTTGTTACAGATGGAATTACAGCTAGAACATTATTATTACTTTCTTAACTGCAATTCTATCTGTATCAACATTAACGGTAAATAAAGATTTATGGTGTCTAAAATTATATCAGTATATGTTCTATTCCGTAGTTAGGTTAAAGTTACATAAATATAACAGAAGAAATGTTATTACGCAAAATACGAAAATTCAAGACGGTGACTATCTCTCACTTTCAATGCACTCAAATAGTTAAAGCAAACATTACCTTAACAGCTGTCGGTTTGGCTACTAATATAAATGTATGTCGCTATAGTAAAAAGCCTAAATTACTTGATTGCTAATTAACTTTTACCGTCGACATTATAATAGTACACTGAAACATTTTATTTTACCAAATATTTGTTTGAATATGATAAAAGGAATATTTACGTGAGCTAACAATACATTTTGTCACCAGAAGAAAATACCAAAAACAACACGCCTGATTTTGTTGACTCAAGAAATTTGTTGTTTATTCGGCAAAGTACTTACGCGCGACAATAAAAAATTTGGTTGTTCGTAAGCATACAGATGTATATATTATTGCGCAGTTCAAATTTTGTAAGTTTGTCACGCCATAGATGGTAACCACATCTCAAAGATTAATTTTTCCACTTCTGTGACAATTATAATTGTAACTTTATTTGTAGGCGTATTTAACGATGTTTCAGACAGGTGTAAACAATCAAGATGAAACAATTTTCACGAAAAATAAATACGTAAATTTAAGGGCGCCGTCTACTAGAATCGTGAAGAGGCGCGCAGACCTTTAACAATCCTGATTTCATTTGAAAACCATTCGACATGTTGTCACGCGGTTAGGCTACGAAAAGCATTTAAGGATCTTAGTACAGGTCTATAATATTGCCATTAACTGTTATCGTTCCTAACAAGTATTTTTGTGAGTGTGAAAGTGACCGAATCGGGACTTTTGACGCTGATATTTATGTAAGAGTAATCATTTTCACGATATTCTGAATATTATACACCTGTAGAGTGACTCTTTCCCTTTCATCGCGTAAGATAAAATGATAGTGTTGTCGCTGAAAGTCCCATAGTAAAAACCGTTCGGCGGGAAGCTTGCACGCTAGTTCAGCGCTTGGCTCGTTGAGGCGACGCGGCATTTGATGCGCGCTTCAAGGTCGACCTTACTGCTCCGTCGCTTTTGAGCCTCTCGCGCGCGGGTAGACGGCGCCCTTAATAGCCCATTTACCTACGTAAATGCCATTATATATATATATATATATATATATATATATATATATATATAACACTGGGACATGTTTATTGTACATGAAAGTTAGCATCAAAGATGCATTAGATAGAGAAACTCGGTTAGTTTCCTAGCTAGCTTCGTACCAAATTAATTGTCTCGTTCACACGACACCAACTTTCTTGTGCAAGAAGATGTACATCATTAAAATATTGAATGCAGATATTAAAGTTGAATTTGTGGTATCGGGGGCTATTTATGCAATATTTATTGTGTCTGTCCCAAAAAGAAATCTAAAAATGTAACAAAGGGAATATTGACAGTAGGATATAATATCCTGGTTTAAGTAAATTGATGCACGATCCGGCAATATTCCTTCAGTAGATTCTTTTGTCCACCTAGAAAATTTATTTCAAAATACATCGTCTTTGTACGGTTTATTGTTCGGAAACACTTCTGCGTGCAGAAACATTGACTTGTACAAAAAAAAGATAACGAAAGGTAAAACCGCCCCTGTCCTACATTCTAAAGCCCTTGTATGCTATCCATTTGTATGTTCAGTGGTCATTCACATGATACGAGTTTGCTGTAAGTCTAGGTGAACAAGCAGGTGTTCACCTTCCTGTACAAGGAATTTGTTCGTAGGTTCTAGGCTTAAGGTTCCTGTCTACCTGCGCTTGAAAGGCATTGCAGCGAATTACAAGTAATCATATTTGGAAGAAACATATAAACCCTCATTTACGTTTGTACATCTACGAAAAGAAAGCACTTTTCAAACAATGTTACTATCAGTTTAAAAACTAGAATCGCTTATTGGAAACATGATTTTCAAGGCCCTCAAAATGGCAAAAAACAGTTTTTTTAAACTGCCGCATATGAAAATTCTAACCGGATTCGAAAAACACAATAGTAGAAATAGGCGCTAGAATTTGAACCATAAGTATCGCGAATAAAATAATACGATCACCTCTTAGAGTCCCATAAGAAAATAAATAATAGTAAAGCTCTGTGTGCCAGTTGCTGGGTTTGCGTGTAGAGGCGATATTGCATTACATACGCCGACCTACGTCACTCTTAACACTCCATTTTTTTGCCTCGCACCAAAGCAGAAATAGGCCTCCTCAAGACACAAGCGTGTCACGGGTAGGGGGGGGTGGCCAAACTGTTTAAAGCATATTTTAACCTCTAAATATTACAATTCCTGAAGTTATATATTCAATTATTTGGTAACGAAATTCCTTAAGTAGGTCAAACGCAGCTACCTAGATAACCTTAAGGATTCTTGGTCGGGGGTGCTTATAAGCGATCTGTTATGTGAGAGGTCCCGGATTCGATGCTCAGTGCTACCACACACAAGAAGTATTAACCAAGTATTACTAGGTCTTAAAAATTCACGTTTTCTTTCAGGCACGAACTATAATTCAAACAACTCTAAGTTAGTGCTACTTTCACAATTGACCGTTGACTTATTTGGCACCACCCTGTAGTCGCTGAGCCAATAATAACAATGTAACTAAATGCGGGCCCATTTCACTGTATCAGCCAGCAGCTAATGAGTAGTGACCCCTGTTTTTCGCGAAAATAACTTTGCCCCAGTTTGTTTCAGTAACTTACGTGCACATCTGCAATCTTGCTTCATGGTTATTGGCACCGTGTCTATGCCTATTATTTGACTGAGCCGATTTCTATATCCCACAACTACACACGACTGTGATTTGCCGGTAGAATCCCAAGGCTCGTGGGAGTTTAAATATCCAATCACTGACCAAGAAGCAGAACTGTAGATGTGCACGTAAGTAGGGATGGTGAAATTTCGCGAATTCTATGACCTGCATGCTGGAATCAAATATCCTATGCATACTCAAGCCCTGTCTATATGTTCATTGTCTGTTGTTCCACTGAGTAGCAGCTAGTGAACAAATAGTCGGGGCTTGAGTATAAATAGGATAGTTGATTCTAACATGCAGGTATTGGAATTCGCGAAATTTCACCATCACTACACGTACGGCAACGAAACAAAGTGGGGCAAAGTTATTTTCGCGAAAAACAGAGGTCCCTGTTGTCTGCTTCAGTTCACATACATTCTTGCAGGCTAGCCTACAGGTCAGTGAACCCGCGAATTTTTACAGTCTCTAAATATTACACTTGGGCAACATAAAGTATATATTTTTCCAGCAGTAAATATATTTATTTTGCCAATTACAAGCAAATTATTTAGTCGCGGCAAGCAAATTTTGGTTATCTCAACCAAACGTTTCTCTGGGTGTGTTTGCAGTATTTTCCAGTAAGCTTATAGGCCCCTAGAGGACTGTGCAGCATTACAGGTCCCAGGTGTGAATAATTGACGCTTGGGCTAACGACACCACAGCTGCGGCCGGGGCTATTCTGGGTTATCGAGCTGTAGGAATTGGGCCGCTTCATCAGGGTCTGGAGACACACGACACGTGTAACCTATTTGACGTCTCGCTACTTACACGCACTCGCAGAAACTACTACATGTGACTGGCCCATTTACCAATTAAGGAGGCTCCCTATCTGTGCATCAAACATGTTGCAGCCAGTTAAGGTTCTTTTTTTTCGAAACTATTTATTGAAAAATATATTTGTTTATCTTAGAAAAGAACACACACACATCAAACTATGTCACTATAGATTTAACAATTCGGCATATTAATTAGCATCACCATTTTGGGGCCCCTAAAAAATGAGGGTATATGGAAAAACAACAACTGGATTCGAATAACACAACTATAAAAACAAGAACTAGACTTTGAACTATGCTGCCCATAAATAAAATTGTCTAGTCACAGGTTAAAGTCCCATAGGAAAAGGGATAATAGTAATGCATTGCATCCATCTGAGTAGCTTGCGCGGAGAGGCGATAATACATTACATACGTCGGTTAGTGACACGCTTACTTCTCCTGCCTCACACACACAAATGCAGCCTATCTAGGGTGGTCCCTTAACATATTTTCACGAGTGTATTCTTCTAGATATTACGCTGATAACTAGGAAACTCATGGTCGGTACTTTTCAGTACCAGAATACAGCACCAAAGCAGAAATAGGCCTTCTCAAGACACAAGCGGATCATGGGTGGGGGGGGGGTGGCCAAACTGTTTAAAGCATGGTTAAACCTAAAAATATTACAATTAACTGAAGTTATATATTCAGTTATTTGGTAACGAAATTCCTTAAGTAGGTCCATTTTTGCCCCTTAAAGTCAGTAATTTTTCTGTGGGATGATTGAGGTGTGGATCGTCTACTATTTATGGTGTGATTGCCCCCCCCCCCTTCCACTTCTTAAACTCATAGCTAGATCAACCCCTTGTCCAGGACAACGCTTAATGGCTGATTGTGGCTTACCGTCGAATGTTTTACAAGTGGTCATTTCTTGTGCCGTTTTCTTCCAGTAGGTCACAATAGTTGATTTTCTATACTGAACTTACTGATCAAAGTTGTTTCACTTGTAGTTTGTATGCTTACAGACAAATGAACAGAAAAATAGCTGCCATATTTGAAGATGGTTGCCTCCCTGTACATAAATAGCAGAAAAACAGGATAGCGGGCTCATAAACAATTTACGTTTTACTTTTTTTTTTTTTTGTAGCCTTGTGGTCTAGGTCATTCAATTCCAATATGCCGGCCGTGATGTCATTTACGATGACCACTGACCAATGGTGATAACATCAGCGAATTCTGAATTGTATTCCTGATCCCATTGTCCTTCAGTTGACTAGGTACGACTACTAACTGTGAACTGAGGCTCCGGATAACATAGTGCAGTATAATCTAGTCTTAAGGTCGTTGAATTCGTGAAATTTTTCTGTTCCTAGTCATGAGTTGGGGCCCTAGATTTTTGAGAAAGTATTTTGGCGTCAGCTAGTTTTATTACCTTATGTCCAGCTTAACAACTGTGCTCAATGGTTATTGGCAGCGTGTGTCTGAACAAACGCGTCCCTCACTCGACTGTGCCAATCAGAATAGGTTACTGTAACACTTAACGTCTGTGTTTTGTCAGTAGAACTCCACGACTCTTTGGAGTTGAAAACATTCCATCCCGACCACGAAGAAAAGTTGCAGACGTGCATATTTACCATTGAAACAAGTTTGTGCGTAAATCTTTTCACGAAAATTCAGGGTTCCTTAGTCACCAGGCAATTGCCTGACACAAATGTTAGTGTTTGAATTCTAGCTTGTCCCTAGAGTGTTCCTCCGTTCAGTGTTACTGATTTGGACACTGGCCTCTTTGCCAACGTATTTTGCTTGACCATGGCCGTCTTTAGTAGAAGGCTGGAGTCTTGAATGTGGCAACACTGCATCGGGGGCCTGCTGCCTGTCACTTCTTGGCCACCCTAGTCTCTAATACGTGTATAGATGCAGCTTTAGTGGCGTGTACACGTCTACACTGACTAGGACAGCCAATGAGCGACCGGCAGCATGCCTCCGATGCAGCGTTGCCACATTCAAGACTCCGGCCTTCTACAAAAGACGGCCATGGCTTGACCCCCTTGTTGACTGCATTAGTTCACCTAGTTCACGTCCTCACGGGAGCGCTGCATACGAAGGAGTCGTGACGTAATGACGGAAATAAAGATGTCGGGCTTTTGGAATTATGAGAATAGGAAGTAAATGAGGTTTTGGTCGAAAATGTGTGTTTTTTATTAATATTGGCTCATGATATTACTTGTGCGAGACGTTGGTATAACTTGGAATTAATTTAAAAATTAAAAGTACACGCAGTTTGTTTAAAAATAGTTAGATCACTGCGACACGTTAGGACAGAGCTGGATGTTGCTCTACGGTCGTTGTCCTATGCGAGTTAGAGGTCGAGTGGTCGTATTCCCTTGGTGCTTCACTCTCTTAGGTTTCAAGCGATAAAAACGTTTCTCCATGGGGGAAAAAAACACCAATCGGCTTCCAACACGCATACGAACTAAAAATATGAGCATGTGCACCACATATAGAACTGGCATGAACAGGCTGCTACTATTCTTGCAGCACGTCAAAGCTTGAATAAAAAAGTAGTCGAACTGTTTTCGGCAACGATTCTTTTTATTTCTTATTTTCTCTGCACGTGTTGACATTGCTCGCTTTCGAAACGAACATAACAGGCGTTGTTTTCACTCCGAATTTCATTTCCGTCGGTCGCTGTTGTACTGGCGTAGGAATGTCGTTTCATTTCCGCCTGTACCTACCGCCCCGCGGGGTGAATATGAATGGTCGCCATCACACACATGCACCGCGCGTATTTTTTTGAACTTTTTGTCGTAACATGTTTGTATGTAAAGCCTGGTACACACTATATCCTTAATTTTCTGCTCAATACCTTACTTAATTCTGTTCACAAACGTAGACTGAGATTTCATAACAGAATTCTGTAGCAAAAATCTGTATTTTGTACACACTATTACTTTTCACTTCTATGTTTCGATACATAGAGAGAAAATTTTATTTGAGATGTTGGTTGCTGTGTTCCATAAATTACAACAGTAAAATTGTCGAAAACTTTTTCATAACAAGACTTGCACGTAGTTGTCAAGTAACTGAAACTATCCCATATTATTTAGGTTTTAAAACATCAGACGATCGTGTGTTCAGTAGGAAGTAAGAGTGTTATTTATATTCAAAGAATGTTGGCAACCCTACTCATGCACGGTGGCTGAAAGTGTGTATTGCGCATGTGCGCGAACATACACTACGATGAGAAATATACCTAGCTCTATCTGTAAAATTAGGTATGGAATTATGTATGCAAACTGCATAGTTGCGGTACACAGTGTCGTATTGCTACTTGCACAGAATTAGACACGAAATTGTTTACTGAATTATGGATAGTTAGAGACCCCTGTTTTTCGCGAAAAAATTTTGCCTCGCTTTGTTTCGATGCCTTACGTGCACAGCTGCAGTTCTGCTTCGTGGTCAGTGATTGGATATTTTAACTCTCACGAGCATTGGGGTTCTACCGGCAAATCACAGACGTGTGGTGTTGCGGGAACGTTATTGTAGTTGGCTCGGTCAAATGTTAGGCATAGACACGCGGCCAATAACCATGAAGTATCATTGCAGATGTGAACGTAAGTCACTAAAACAAACCGGGGCAATTTTTTTTCGCGAAAAACAAGGGTCTTTATGAATAGTGTGTACCGGGTTTAATTCTTGAACGAGAGTGTACGTAGGCGGACATCTTGATCTTGGTCTTGACTAAGAGTATGTTGATCGTGGATTCAGGCAACCGCTTCATATAATGGTTTGGGAAAAAATGAGTGCTTTTGACACCCCAGCGACTTTTTATTACTTTCTGTTTATTTTTAGTTTCCTGCCACTTTTTAATATAAACAGACCACCTTAATATAAACACCAATGTATCGTATTCAGAAACTAACGTGTGAGATCACAATAAGCATATTTTTTAAGTTATTGTTGTAAACAAGATGGTCGTCAAAAAGACACACTTTAATAGGAACCACCTACAGCGAAGTCATAAATTGTACTTCAAAAACTTCTGGTAAAATTTGCTGGGTTTTAAAATCAATATATAAAAATCCAAAATAAGCAATTACTAAAACAAATATTTCGACAAAATTTTTAAACACAAATATGGCTAACGTAAACGTTTATGCTGTAACTTTGATAACGGAGCATGAAATTGTTCTCAAAGAAATGCGCAATTCTGGGAAAATATATGGTTAGAGATGATGAAATATCGCCAAAATGTTCTGTACCAACACAACCTTGAAAACACTGTAGTTTTTTGCAACATGCATGTTTGGGTGATATTCGTCTTACACAAAGTAGCTCTTTGCAGAACAATAGCAAGTATGAAATACTAAAACATCGGTATTTTTATTGGCTCAGTCAAATAGGGCAACAGCTCCACACACAAAAGAAGACCAGTAACCTTTTGGTAGGCTTAATGTACGTTGGAACCCAGCAAACAGTCGGTTTTTCCCGCGATAAACCATCATCTCTATATATGCTCAAAATGACGGCAAAACCATCTTGCAGGTATTTGGTTTTGCTTTTCTATATTGAATTTTTTAAAATAATGCAAATATAATTAAAATATTTTAGCGATAAATTATGAATAACGACTTCTTAAGGGCGCTGATACCACGCTTTTCAAATGCGTTGCAATGTGCGAGGAAATATGTATTTTTTTTTCGAAAGTAATCAACGTGTTCTCATTGCGCCAACGTACGAAAAGAAAATATACTTTTGACATGGTCGGAAAGTCACTTTTATGCTCATCATAAACACTGTTTCGAAGCCGTAAGATATAGTTAAAAAGTACTAACCTGCTGTATGTGAAACAAAGATAGACGCTTGCATTGGACTTTGCTGCAGACGTTCATTAAACTAAATGATATGGCCATCGCTGGAAGTCCCGTA
The DNA here is from genome assembly GCA_003012365.1 of Medauroidea extradentata. Lineage (NCBI taxonomy): Eukaryota > Metazoa > Arthropoda > Insecta > Phasmatodea > Phasmatidae > Medauroidea > Medauroidea extradentata. Next base: position 27,792 of record PNEQ01020698.1, on the reverse strand, counting down.
GTAAAAATTGGATCGGCGGGGATCCTGCACGCTATTTCAGCTCTTGGCTTGTAGTGGCGAGGGGGCTTTTGATGCGCCTTTATAACTCCATCGCTTTTGAGCCTCTATCGCGCAGAGTGAGATATTTTGGTCAACACTTAACATCGAGGTCTTCAACGCTGGTGAGGGGTGACATGAGGTGAGTCTGGAGCAGCGCCGGAATGAAAGGGCGGGGGAAACGGGAGATCCCCGAGAAAAACCCGCCGACCAACGGCAGCGTCCGGCGCGATTCCCACATGCGAAAATCCGGGGACCGTCCCCGCCGGGAATCGAGCCCGGATCGCCTTGGTGGGAGGCAAATGGTCTGACCAGTCGGCCACCGCAGCCCCGACGCGCAGTTGGACGACGTCCCTATAAGAGTCGTGGGTACCTCGTGCAGAGACGGTGTTGCAGCTTGTCACGCCAATCATTTTTTTTACGATAAACTGCTTAAATTAGGTATACCTATCGCTGTTATCCACGAATATAAAATACACTAGAAACTACAGTTCTCATTTTTGAAAACTTAGCAAGCCTGTTAGGAACAGGGTTTGATGCTCCTCAAAATAGCTAAAAACTGTTTTTTTGGACTGTTGTAACTCCGAAAATACGAGCTGAATTCGTAAAGTGCTATTTTAGATGCGTGCATAGTCTAAAAACACCTATTAGGGTCACCGCTTAAAGTCTCATAGGAAAAATACTACAAGGAAAAGCTTGCACGCCAGTTTGAAGCGCTGCGAATAGAGGCGATATGATTCCTGTCGAGCGTGCCACTCTGGCTCTTATCGCTTCGCTTCACGCTTCAAACGTGGAAATTTGAAATCGACGAAGACCCCTCTAATGGGCCCGAGTTTCTCGGATTTCGGGAGAATTATTTTTCTAAACTCAAAACGATAGACGTTGTCGTAAAATTGCTTTGTAACTTTGTCATAAATAGGTTTTACCGTGTAATGTAATTTTTCGAGACAAACGGTATAAAGGTTTTAGCTAATTCATCAATTATAAGGAAATGTCATTAATTAACTAATTAGCTACCATCATGCTGTGTTTTGTCTCGACAGAACCAGAGTATGTAGTAGAGGCCGGGAAATTTCGCCGATTCAATGACCAGCAGGCTAGAATTAATTGTACTATGCATACTCAAGTCCCGACTATTAGTTCATTGTCCGTTGTTCCACTGAGTAGTAGCTGGTGGACAAATGGTTGGAGCTTGAGTATGCATAGTACAATGGATCATAACAAGCAGGTAATTCAATCTGCGAAATTTTCTGGCCTCTAGTATGTAGTTAAAACCTGTTATAACAAAGTTATTACATTTTACGAAATGGGCTTCCGTTTATGTTTTAAAAATTAGCTATCGTCACACATGTAGAAACAAGGGTCCAAGCCCTCAAAAGTATTGTGTACTGGTTTCAAATATCCACGTTTGACGCGTGAAGTGGAGCGATAAGAACCAGAGTGGCACGCTCGACCGGAATCAGGTCGCATGTATTCGCAGCGCTTCAAACTGACGTGCAAGGTTCCCCTTGTAGTCTTTTTCGTATGAGACTTTAAGCGGTGACCCTAATATTGTATTTTTGGATGAAATGATGTAAAGTTCAAGGCACGCATTTAGTATCGCACTTTACGAATTCAGGTCGTATTTTCGGAGTTAACAACCGTATTTAAAAAACCGTTTTTAGCCATTTTAATAAGCACCAAACTCCTGTTCCTAACAAGCGTGCTAAGTTTTCAAAATAATGAGATATGTAGTTTCTAGTGAATTTTCTGTCCGTGGATAACAGCGGTAGGTATAATTGAAGCGGTTTATTGAAAAAAATAATAATAATAACTCGCGCGACACGCTGCAACGCCGTCCCAGTGCCAGTCGAGGAATAGATATACAAAAACCTTTTATTTAACTCCTAAGTTTTGTTTTCATGCATCTATTACGGCTTGAGATCGTTAATTGAGGGACCGCCGTTTTGACCAGCTGTTATCTGTAACTTCTCTTACGAAAAAGTATATCTGGGACAGATCTGGCTAGATTTTAAACTGGCCAAATCTAGCATCAGGGATAGAGAAATATACACTAATTCATATCTGGCCCAGATCAGTCCAAATTTGGCCAATTTCAGACATAGAGTTTTTTTTTCCATTTGGGTTTAGGTACCGTGTAATGATGATTTCTGTCGTCGTTTCTACTGCAGAAACCGGCGTGTCTTCTGTTATACCAATGGGTACGAAGTAAGGTAGCAGAATTTAGGTTCCCTGCAAGGACGGTTTTAAAAGTGGCACCATTTTTTAGTTGCTTCGCTTGTCCTCAGACGCCGCATAAACTCCGCCAGAGAGGAGAGCAGAAGGGTGCTTGGCTCGCAGTTAAGGGCGGGAATAATAGCGGTACTCGTCAAACTGCTCGTAAAACACGCCCTTACAGCCAGGCCCAACTACCACCCGCGAACATATACTTGAATGCTGCTGCAGGAATATATAGAACTTTTTTTTGTCTCTTGTAAAGTTTTGTCCGTACATACGAAGATACTTTATTCTTGTGCACAACAAAAATACTTACGTATAGGTCGTTCGGAAGAAAGTGAGAACTAAACATTTAACATTTGAAAATGATCACTAGCCGTTACTGCATATAACTCAAATATTTTTTAGCCGAATGCTTTGAAAAAAATTTGAGAATATGGACAGTCATGCGATATACACATTTTCCAGAGCGTTTTTAAAATAATGAACCGTTTGTTAGTAAAAAAATATTTTGCTTCATTTTGGCTTATTTTGACAACAAAGTATGTGATATTTCATATACAAACGATGATATATAATTTTTTAAAACTTTAAGAATGAATTTTTGATATACGTATTAATTTGCGTTAAAAAAAAATTTCCGAAACCACAGCAAAACTAAAGAGCGAGGCGTTAACAACAGTTGCATTACTGCTTGTAAGGTTGGCAGCGGAATCACGCAATATAGTTCCATGTATTTTCTTATTTAATTTCAACCATACTGAAACAAAAGCTACCGAAATCTACGTAATTGTATTTTATATAAGTAATAAACTTTATTTTTATCAAACTGAATAGATTCATACTGACTTCACAGTTTATCTTACACGCGTAAACATCAAGTGATGTGTCCAGAGAGGTTAGACATTTCCCCGTCGTTAGCCGTCATGCGTGGAAAGATATGTTTTGGCTGGAAATAGAACTTTAGCTTGGATTTTTTGAGTACTCAGTTTATCCCGAACCGCCTATATGCACATAATATATACTCCATTTCATGTAAGTTTGGATAACTTTGACAGCAACTTATGGGCAATAAATTGTAATATTTTGTGATTTTTTGCACAACACAAGGCAAACTTTGCAGTACAAATACTGAAATGGAAATCTCAGGTTCATTTTAGAGCTAAAAATGTCTTGAGTTGGGCAACAAATCTCAAAATATTAAAATTTATTGCCCGTGTGTTGCTGTCAGATCTATCCAAACTTATGTGAAACAGAGTATAACTTGAGTGCAGTATATTTTGGCGCATGTCATGGACACTACGTCGTGAATACAACATTATGCTTAGATATGATTTGTGCCAACATACCTTTGAAAACGCTATAGTTTCTCGCAACATGTTTGTTTGGATGATACACGTCTGACACAATGTACCTGTCTGCAGTCCAATAACAGGCATCAAATATTACAGTAGCGGGATTCTTATTGACTCATTCAAATAGGACAACAGCTCCACGTACAAGAAAAACCAGTAATCTTTTGAGAAGTTGAACTTACGTTGAAACCCAGCAAACAATTAAGTTTTCCCGCGATAAACCATAATCTATACTTACGCTAAAAAAAAAAAAAAATATATATATTTTAAACGCACAACATTTTGCGCTAGTCGTCATATATTTATGTCTATATTGCTTCTAACATAATTGTTTATAGAGGCTTTCCGCATTTAAATCCTGCTTCTCGTGGCATAAAATGATTGCTATGTTAGATGATAGTTTTATTTACATCAACCTCGATTAATATTTTGATACAGAATGATCAGAAAAGTATACCCTAACTACGAATGTCTTTAATATCAAAACCAAACAACCTACAACCTTGGTTGGTCGGTCAAATAAGCCGTTGAACAATAACTGTTTGTATTTAGAATGCTAACACAGTGATTGTTTCCTCAGTTATAAGAAGCGGCGGACTTCATTTCTAGCAGGATGGTGCTCCACCCCATTCACTGTTAAAAATTTCAGTAAATTCATGGAAATATTTACAGAAAAGTACTGTAATTTTACGGAAGTGGCTTCCGTAATATTTTGTTTACGGAAATGTGTCTGTATTGCCAGTTTACGGATGTTTGACCGTAACTTTCCATAAATTCATGAAAATATGTTTCTACAATTTTAAAGCGTATTTTACTGTGTTTCTTAAAAAAAAAAAAAAGTGGTATTAATAATCACTATGAATCCTGGATGTAAAATACAAAAGTTGTCACTTATAAAGTTGATATCTTACCACTGCATGGAACTCATTTACTCATGAACTATCATTGTGGTTCAATTGTTAGAGCTTCTGCCTGGGAATCACAACATCGTGGGTTCGAATCTCAGCAACTTCGAAAAATTTTTCAGGTTACTAAATAGTGCGTCAGAATCTCGATAACACATAGCTAATAAGAAAATTGAGTGCTGGTAGATTACAAAACTTTTTTTTTTTTGCGGAAAACGGATTGTCCGTTATTTCACGGAGGGTTCCGTTATCAAGAAAAACTGAGTGTCCGTTACTTTACGAAGATTTCTGGATAATTTTTTACCAGTACTTTTCCGTAATTTCACGGAAATTTTTTCTAACAGTGTGGCTCCTTGCTGTTCGCGGATACCTGAGTGAGACTTTGCCACAACGCTGATTGGTCGCGGAGCACCTGGTGTCCCGCCTCTTCATCACTCACCTCCCAGAAGCCCAGACCTTACTTACCCCTTGAGACTTATTACTGTAAGGATATCATATTTTTCGTCCACCATTGCCGAATACCATTACGTAAATACGTTTTTTTAAAGAAACCATTGCAAATATACACATTGAAGTGTATTTTATTTCCGTACGTTGGCGCAAACGACGAAGGAAATGTAGTTTATAAACATCACGTCAATCAGAACAATAATTTTGGAAATCCTCAAAATTGCTAATTAAAAAAAAATAACAGCATTTTCGACCTGTTATATGAAAAAAAAAAATATTCACGGGATTCATGTGAAAGTACCGTAGAAGCACGCAGTGGGCTTTACTTAAAAGTTTCCACCAATAAGAATATGGGTTCACCACTGAAAGTGTCAGTCAGGCGAGTGATCTACGATATCACTGCACGTTGCTTCAATGTGTTGCAGTAGAGGCGATACCGTACCAGATGAGCCGGTCAACATCGCCCTTGGCGCTGTGCCTCACTAACACTAACACACTGCCAGTAGGCAGGTGCCTTAACTGTGTAATTTCGCGGTCATCTAAGCCTAATTGCGATACAAATCAAAAATATATCATTAGTGTTTTCTTAAAGTATTTCTTTTGTAATTTTTCTTCAAGAATTTTTCATGGAATAATACATTGTAAAATTGTTTTCAAATTAAACTCGATGGTTACAAGCCTGTGGGCTGAGTTCATAGCATGAATGAGAGAAATTGGTCAGCGCTTAACATCGAGATATTCAGCGCTGATTTGGGATTGACGTGATGTTGGTATGGAGCAGCGCCGGAATGTAAGGGCGGAGGAAACCTACCAATCCACGTGCGAAAGTCCGGGGACTGACCCACCCGGGAATCGAACCCGGATCACCTTAGTGGGAGGCAAATAGTCTTGATTATTCGGCCACCGCGGCACCGCCGAATCCATAGAGCTTCTATAATAAAGAGAGGATAGCTGCAAATCGCTGGGTATTAAAATCTCTGACATGGTAGGTTGACATTATTTCGTAACTACCACGTGATTTGATCGATCAGCTGGTGAGACTTGATGGTAACGTAACAACGCCTTCCTCCGCATGGATGCCAACAATGTCGAGACACGCAACGATCTGCGCTATTAGTCACTTAACCGCCTGCACTTAAAACATTTGTGCCTGTTTCAAAACTGACCGTCGCTGACGATTCGAGTTTGATGAGTTGTCAACCGGTGATTTCCTTGTTTGTTTGACAACTCTGTGCTCGCGTATCACAGAAAGTACTATACGGAACCATACAGGACAACTCAGGCGATATTTTGTCGACTAGCGACGGCAACGCGTCTACACCGAAAGAAAAATATTGGAGTAAATGGTCCCTGAAAAATAGTTTTGTAGTAAACACAAAATTATTTTTTGGTGGCGACAATGTTTTGGTCGGGACAGCGAGATGTTTTTGCGGTGAGCACGAAATATATTTGGCTGGGCAAATACCAATATTTTGTAGCTGCCACAAAATGTTTTTATTTCTGCGTACCGACTGTTAGAGCTAACAGTATGTTTACATCGTTAGTTTCATAAATATACAACTATTATCTGTTGTCTGCGCTTTAGTTCGCATGGTTTTCAATTTAATGCAAATATACATGCAAATTAAATGCTTTTTTTCACTGATTATAAAGAACAGCCCCTTTGAGTCGTGCAAAAGTTTAATATTAATACCGAAAATTAATTTAAGTAATCTGTAAAATAATGTACATCATTTCAATTAAAATTAAATATAAACTAAATTTCATTTAAAAAAAAGTACTTTTTTCTCGAAAAAAAATAAAACAAAGCTTAAAAAAAACTTCTAGGCACTTCAAATTTTATATAAACAATAATATTTATATTGGTGATAATACTAGAAGTGATAAATTAATGCAAATACAATGCATAGGAATATACTGATATAAAAATAAAAGAAATAAATGCTGCAAAATTATGTAACAGGGCCATTAAGAGGGCGGGTTGTTTCGCCGTCTGCTACACATTTCCAAGGAAGGTAGTAACATGATACTGTAAGATCACAAGTACGGCAAGTTGCATACTTAAAAGTGTGCAGGCAAAAGTAGAGACAAACCATTTCCCCTACCTCCCCATTCCACTAACACGCACTAAATGACTGTAACGGGGATTGATCCTTCTCAGCTTGGATTTATGACTTTTCTTGTAAAGCAGGGAAAAGAGAGACTGTTTTAAGTTTTACACTTTAACATGGCATAGTGTATAGTTTCTTTATGTTTATGAAGTCCATACGGCATTATTTTTGTTACTTTTGTGACATATGTAGGCGCTCCCGCAATTAAACCACTTTTTTCTTGCTAGGCTGTCTCCCGTTACAAAATAATAAAGGTATTGAGGTTGCAACAATTTCAGAAAATTTAATAAGTTTTCATCTATGCCTGTCATATCAAAATTGTTGATAAATCCACTGAAACAATTATTATCGAAGGGGGGGGGGAGGATAAATCCACATGGGTGGGCGATCAATACCCTTAGTCCCCTGCCTATATCTGGAGAGTCTGCTAAAGAAATTCCTCTTCAATAGGGTTGTTGATCTGCCAAGTGGTTGCTGTACTACAGTGTGACCGGTGCCTGGAGGAAGGGAAAAGAGAAGACGGGGGAAGCAAACCAAGAATGTGATTGGACCACGGTCGTAGAAGAACAGGTCTGGACACTCGCCTATCTACCAATGTATTTTGCTTGACTTCTTTGTTGTTTGGTTGTAGTTCGTCAAATTACCGAGAATGTTGTACTTTTTGGCGCTATAATCCGGGCGGTCGGACTCAAACTCCGCCCACTTTTTTCCATTGTTAACATTGTAAAGTAAATAAAGATTTCTAGAGACATGATTTAAAATTGTGAGCAGGAAGTGTTTCGTAAATTGATAAATAATACCTTTCGATAAATTGTTTACCTTAGTGGAATTGAAGTGGGCGGAGTTTGAGTTCGACCGCCCTAACTGAAGCGCCAATAAAACATAATATTCTCGGTAACTTGGTGAAAAACAGCCGAACAACAAGGGGGTCATGTTTCCAGGCGAGTGTCCAGACCTGTTCTTCTACGTCCGTGGTTTGGACTTACGGGGGATTAATCCCTCTCAGATCGGATACACAGCTATTCTTATTAATCTTGGGAAGAGAGAGATTGTTTTACTTTCATTCACTTTTTGGAATCAATACGGCATTGTTTCTGTTACGTCTGTGACCCCTGTAGTCGCTTCCGTAAATGAAGCGATTTGTCCTTGTTAGCTGTTTCCCAATGTAAAATAATAAATCTATTATGGTTCCAACATTTTCAGAAAATCAATTACTTTTGTATCTGGGCCCTGTCATGACAAAAGTATTGATGTACCGACTTGAACAGAAGTTATCGAGAATAAATTGATAAAACCAAGGTGGTAGGGATCAATACTCCTTCAGGCTCAGAAATGACGGAGAGGTAAGGGTAACCTTGAAACGCTCATTAAATGCCGCATCGCCTCAATGAGCCAATCTCTGAAATAGCGTGCAATATTCCCGCCGAACCATTGTTACTATGATCCCTACCCTTGTACGTTTATCCTCTATAACGATCGTTTCAGTGGATTTATCAACATTTGACAGTTCATTCCTCTCCCCTTTTTTTCTTTAAGGCTTATGTGGTGCTGAAAAAGAAATACCGTCGTATTGTCTGCTAGTGTAGTAAATTTACACGTGAGAAAATATCTGTTGTCCTAGTAGTTAGCGATAAGTTCTCCTTTTGGGAAGTTACAGGCGAGCGAGTACTGACCGTGTGTTTGTATGAGTGAGACACGGCGCCAAGGGCGATGTTGCAGACTCATCTGGTGCAGTATCGCCTCTAACGCCAGATAGTGAAACGGCGTGCAGTGATATCGTAGATCACTCGCCTGACTGACACTTTCAGTTGTGACTCCAATTTTTATTGTTGGAAAGTTTTAAGTAAAGTCCATTGCATGTTTCTAGCGTAAATTCACACGAATCCCTTGAGTAGTTTTTCAGATGTAACAGGTTGAAAAAATTGTTTTTAAAGATTTTGAGGGGCTCCGAAATGATTTTCCTAATTAACGTGGTGCTTTGAAACCACCTTTCCGTCATCTTTTGACGTGTATTTTACTTTCGTACGTTGACGCAGTGGGCTCGTGTGGAATAGTTTAGAAATAAAGTATTTACGAACACACTGCAACGCATTTAAGCTCGTGGTAGGCATCGTGCTTAAGAGTTCGTGGTAGATAAATAAACGCTGAAAACATCAATTGATTTCTACGCTCTATTCGAACCAATCTAGATAAAATACTCAATGACAAACCTAGATAATGGTATATGCCAACTTTATATGAGTAAATATTTATCCAGAATTACTAATTTGTTACGTGTGATCTCTTGCGCCGCAGTTAAATGCATGAGGTTCCGGAGTCAGTGATTGTGCCTCAGAAGTTTGTAACACTGGAAACAATTTTGTTTCAAACGTTTGCTAAAACTATTGTCTAGGATTGCCATTGTTTAATTTTCGCAAATTGGCTTCAATAAACCTACAGTTATTTATAAATGTTTTAACGTTGAATTATGTACCACGCCCTCTTAATATTGATCCCTACCACCTTGGATTTATCTGTTTTTTCTCGATAACATCTGTTCCAGTCAATGTATCAAAATTATTGTCATGACAGGGCATAGATACAAACTTAATCGATTTTCTGTAATTGTTGGAACCATAATATATTCATTATTTTGCAACGGGAAACAGCTGAAAAGGAAAAATTGCTTTATTTACGGGAGCGACTACAGAGGCCACAAAATTAACAGAAACAATGCCATATGGATTCCAAAAAGTGAATGAAACTATAAACTATGCCTTGTCAGCGTGAAAAAAAGCAAAACATTTTGTCTATTCCCTGATTTATAAGAAAAACCGTTAAACCGAACTAACAGGGATCAATCCCCCTTAATGTCCGCTTTTTTTATCCTCAGTGTATGGTGACCGTATATAAACGCTAGCTTGGCAGAACTGGTACCGCGACTTTGGTTCGTGAACGCACAGGACGGAAGTAGGTATAGACTGTTCATGATAAGGTGATCACTGTTTAAATTTCTTTGTCAACCATTTTTTAACTGGCTTAAATATTTTTTACCTGTAAACTTCCTTGTAAAAAATAAACAATACAAACATTCCCTCAATCTCAAAACTTGACATATTTGGCCCAATTAAAATACAGTTTTTGGATGCTAGTGAGTGCTCAGTTTAAAGTGAACAGATTATACTCGAGTCCTCGCCCGAGGCACAGACTAAATAATGATACAGACGCGAAATGGCGAGGCGGCTCATCCGGTACGGGCGAACTTCGCCGCTTATTGGCTGACCAAGACTGTTGATACCAGCCTTGTGTCTGTTTGGCTCCTGCATGTTACGGCAGGTTTCCTATTGGCCTGGCTGCCGGCTAGCTGGGCAGCCACCTTACTCTGATTGGCAGTAGGCGTTTCCGCCATGTTGCTGGCCAGGGAAGCCATTATACTGGCGTGTGTGACTGAATTCGCCGTTCGACTAGCTATTTCACTTCTGTGTATGTAAATATTCTGTGCCCGAGGGGACAGGCAGGACCAAGACACTAATCAATATCGATCGTCGATTCCTTCACGATATGCGTGTCCCAGTTCTCTTCCTCCCTTCCCCCTCCTAATCCTGTTCGTGCACCGGCACACGCTAGAACACCACGACAACCCAGCTATGGGTGGTTCCACATACATTAGGCACTTTTGAAATCCTGGTTACTCTTTACCTTTCAGATGATTTCTGGCACTTTTTAATTTAAACAAAGCAACCTGAGCACAGTAACAATCAGAGTGTAAGGGAAACTCGGTAGAAAATGCGACCCTTACGAAATTTCAATGGTAAAGTACGTCTCGTCGTCAGCAAGGTCAGCATAGACGGTGACACACAACTTGGTACAATGACAGCAGCTGGGAGGGGAGTGGGCCATGGACTTTGTTAAGGTTGTAGCGAGTTTAGGAAACCATGGGAAACCGAAATCAGAATGGCCGGGGATCGAACCTGGGTTCTCCCGAATGCAAGTTCAACGTGTTACCGTTACACTACCTCGCTTGGTGAGAAATTTTAAAGCCATGTTTAAAGCCATGTTTGAATAGATGTGAAAAAATTACTACGTTAAGACACTATTTTCGTTTATATTTGTGTACGTAAATAATGAGTTATAAGTTTAATTTAATATATATATATATATATATATATATATACATACACACACACACAATAATTAAATAAATACGAAAAACTGTACAATTGACATTTTCCCCCTAGTTACTTTATATATTTTACCGAACTCTATAAAATTAACTCCTAGGAGCACTGTACGAATATTTTAAAATTATTGTTGGGGATAATTCCTCACATGAAAACTTACTGTTTGCTGGGTTTCAATGTATGCTTATATTATCAAAATGTAACTGCCTTTCGTTTGAACAGGAAGCTGTCACCATATTCGACTAAGCTAATAAAATCCCGCTATTGTAATATGTTATTGGTTTGGAGACAGGTACGTTGTGTCAAGCGTATATCACAAAATCTCATACACGTTGGAGACAAAATATTCTTGCGATATACCGTCATCGCTAATTATTATCCTATATATGAATGTCTGCAAAAGTGCTTACTAACCGAGAACATACAATTGTTCCTATAATGTAGCGCGCTACAAAAAAAAAAAAAAAAAAAAAAACACCTCCTCCACAGTTACGTAAGTATGTGGTGGGGTTATAGTTGTTGTATACTTGAGGAGACCTGAGTCATTGCCCTATAGTTTCTGGTACCAGAGCTAGCTTCAAGATCGGCGCTGCGCTTGACTCGGCGGTTAGAACACTCGCCTCTCACCATGCCGATCCAGATTCGATTCCCACCGGGGTCGACCCGAATGTTCGCATTATGAGAATCGTTCCGACTAAAAGAAATACCGCTTAAGGCGCCCACCTACCCCACGCTTCAAATGCGTTGCAGCGTGTTCGTAAACAGATATTGTGCCTATTGTGCCAACGTACGAAAAGAAAACAAATTTCAGACAAGGTCGGAACCTCATTGTTAGGACTCCAGCTCATTAAAAATACGGTTTCGAAGCCCTCTAACACGGCTAAAAACGGCCTTATCATATTTCCGTACTTCAGAATGTACTAGCCTGATGTATGTGAAACTCAGATTGCGATCTGCACTGAACTTAGTTGCAGACTTTCCACCAATAAAATTATATGGTCACCGCTTAATGTCCCATAGTAAAAACCATTCGGCGGGAACCTTGCACGCTAGTTCAGCGCTTAGCTCGTTGAGGCGACGTGGCATTTGATGCACGCTTCAAGGTCGACCTTACTCCTCCGTCGCTTTTGAGCCTCTTACGCGCGGGTAGGCGGCGGCCTTAAGGGCGTTCACGTGGCAAAGATTCATAATTTTATATTTCCTTGATTTAAAAACACGCAATGGAATTCCTTTGTTCTTTTAAAAAAAATCCGAATATGACGAAAATTTACCGCATTATAGCAATTTTTAAAAAAGACAAAATGAATTTGTTGTCTTTTTAAATCTTTTATAGCATGGTGCCCATAATATCTCATCTCAGTGTAAATTATTTCGTTTCAGCAAGTCGCTGGTTTTTTTTATACCTATGTTCGTGTAACTTGCAAATTCTGACTTTGATATGCCGCTATGAGAAAGCTATGAGAGTTAAAAAGAAATTTCTACGAGTGGAAAATGTAGTCACAAGTAACGTCTATAAAACTAACACTATGCCAAGCAAATATAAAGTTTTGAATTTTTTCACGTGAACTCCCTTAAGGGGCCTCCTTAGATAGACTGCGTGTGTGTGTGTGAGACAGAAGCGGCAAGAGTGCCGCTAAACACTGTAATGTAATGAATTATGGCCTCTTCGCGTAAGCTACTCAGCCTGCATGTAGTGCTTTACAATTATAATTTTTACTATGGGACTTTCAGTGGTGTCCACATTATTTTATCTGTGGACAGCGTAGTTCAAAGTATAACGCTTGTTTCTATAGTTGTGCTTTTTCGAATCCGGTTCTTATTCTCCCGGATACGGCCGTCTGGAAAACCCACTTTTAGCCGTTTTGAGGGACCTGAAAATGATGTTTTTAACGTGCCGAATTTTAAAACTATTACGTCATAGTTACAAGTGTGCGTTCCTTGTAGATCTAGAAATTTATTGCGCGTTAAATAGTTTCGTAAAAAAAAAAAGAATAGCCGTAACTCGCTGCTATGTATTTGAAGCACAGGTAGGGAGGCCCCTTAAGGGCGCCGTCTATCTGCGCGTTAGAGTCTCAGAAGCGACGAAGCTGTAAGGGCGACCTTGAAACGCGCATCAAATGACGCGCTGCCACTACGAATCAAGCACGTGCAAGATTCCCGCCGATTCATTTTTACTATGGGACTTAAAGCGGTAACCATACAATGGATGGCAAGTCTGTAGCAAAGTTCAGTGCAAGATTCTATCAGAGTTGCTCATACATTCGGTTAGTACTTTTTGAAGAACGGCAGTCTGAAAAAGAAATTTTTAGCTATGTATGTTAGATGGCTTCGAAACAGTCCTGGAGTTTTCAGCGGCTGAGCACGCAATAACGTGTGACTAGAATAATGTTACAGCTTGCCAAAAATAAAAACTATTCAAGAAATGCCACCCGTCCATAAATATCAAGCAACTACATTCATTTTTAGGCTTAACTTCATTTCTTAGAAAATATATTAAAAACCATTCACAAATAGCTCAGCCCCTCACGCAATTAACCAAGAAAGGCACTAAATTTTTTTGGGGATATTCGACAACAGTCTGCCTTTCTGCAGCTAAAACAGGCAATCACAAGCACACCCATATTAGCTCCGTTTCAAGATAATAGAGAAAAACTATTCTAGTGTGCGACACATCGAAAAAACTATTGGTGAAGCTTTACTGCAACAAGACAAAGATGGCAATATATATGTTATAGCCTATACAACACTGGACCAGCAAAGAAAGTAATCCTAGCTGGGAAGAAAGGAACGACACTAAGCAAGGAAGACAAAGTGACGACAAGCGAGGCGAGCAACGACGACGTCACGGGCAGCTTTAGACGCGAAACTCGGACCGTAATTACATTACACTGTCTTCTCGCCGCCGCAACTCGGAACACCAACTGCGCTAATGACTCAACTCGTCGCGCGAGCTACTACTTCTTGTGTAATTGAATTCCCTTCTTTTGAATCTATTGGCAAACTAATTTTCTTTGCGATAGCCTGTATATTCGGGTTCCCTTTCACGTTTTCATCCGGTCTTGTTATACTTTATAATTTATCATACTTTTACAAAGTTTTATTTTTTGTGGGGGAGTGGGTGGTCACCAAAGAAAATACATGTTAACTTTACAAATAAACTTGGAGAAATGTTTCGATAACTCGCCACGAAATGTGTATATAATAAATCAATTTGGCCTCTGATGTACTCAAAATGTCAGTTAAACAACACAACCAAGAGAAGCTATGTGTAGAGTTTACATTGCCCGGCGAACCGAAAAATGACAAAATAACAATATCTTTCAGTGAGCATTACTTGGGTACAGCGTTGCTTGTACTGGCACTAGTTTCTTGTACAGTACTTTACTTCTTTGTAACATACCTTACTTGCACAACCGTAATGTGGTTTTTATCTCCAAAGGGTGTAAACATAAACTATATTTAGCCTTCAGTGAAGCCAAACGTATTATTGGGAATAGAAGCCAAAGAATAAAAAAATTGTGTGTTACATATTTCTGATATTTGTTTGCTGTGTTTATGCTACATTTGGCTAAGGCCATATTTCCCCGGTTATTTGATTTATTTTAATTCTGAAAGTGATTAAGATATGAGTCATCTCACTGTTGTCAAATCCAACAAAATGATAACGGTTTCCATAATACAGAGCCCTGAAGTCAAAATTAGTTAAAATCGGGATAATTAGCTTGTTCCAGTGTTATGTAGCTTAATTGAATCTTCCAACAGGCTCGAAGCGAAACTTTTGTAACTGTCTATAAAGAGTAGAACATTTCATTGGCTGTTGTAATATTCTTTCATTGTATATTTATTTCACTTGTTCACCTATTGCACTGAAAAATATTTTTTTTTTTTTTTCGTCCACACTGTTGTAGGGTGAACACCAACCGTACTGACGATACTGTTATCAGTACAACTTTACAAAAAAAAAATTTCTACGCCATTTCGATGTATTTGGAAATGTTCGGCCTCCAGGGGAACACTTGGGACTGTTGGCAAGTTTGAGCTTGCCAAAGATGTTACAAGGGTCCATATAGAGCATGTCACCGAGAGTGTAACCAAATCACGGTCGTAGAAGAACAGGTCTGGAGACTGGCCTACCTACCAATGTATTTTGCTTGACCCTCTTGTTGTTTGGCTGTAGTTCGTCAAGTTACCGAGAATGTTGTACGTCTTTGGCACTGCAATCAGGACGGTCGGGCTCACTCTGTCCAATTTTTTCAATGTTTACGATATAAAGTAAATAAATATTGCTGGAGCCATGCTTTAGAACTGGGAGCGAAGGAAGTATTTAATAAATTGGTAAAAAAATACGTTTTGATAAATTGTTTGTCTTTATAATGTAAACACTGGAAAAAAGTGGGAGGGAAGTGGGCCAGACCGCCCTAACTGCAGCGCCAATAAAACACAATATTCTCGGTAACTTGGTGAACTACAGCCAAACAACAAGGAGGTCAAATATCCAGGCGAGTGTCCAGACTTGTACTGGTAAGATCGTGAACCAA
Source organism: Medauroidea extradentata (assembly GCA_003012365.1). Lineage (NCBI taxonomy): Eukaryota > Metazoa > Arthropoda > Insecta > Phasmatodea > Phasmatidae > Medauroidea > Medauroidea extradentata. Next base: position 12,020 of record PNEQ01020698.1, on the reverse strand, counting down.
ACATACGCTTTACGTGGCTATGTCCGACTAATTAAAAAAATTAGGAAATATTAATTAGGAAGCGTGTAAACAGGGCTAAAAATATAGAGTTTTCAACCTAAAACATTAATATTAAAGAACAGAGTAAATTCATTTACCTTAAAAATACCAGTCTGATGTTTACTTTTGAGGTTAAAGCAGTATGACGCCTGGCTAACTTGCCGACTACCTATTCTCCTCTTCTTGGCCATCATTCCTACCTTATGCTTCCCCCACGTGGGGCTTATGGCGGTTCGCCGTTTTCCTTCGCAAAGATGAAGGAGTAAGGACAAACACAATTGCCAGACCTGAACCAAGGGAGATAGCATTAACTCTGTACCTCCCTGGCCGGGAATCGAACCCCGAACATACCAGGAACTCTAACAGGGTGGCCACCCACCTGAAAAACCTGGAATTATCAGGAAAATATCGGGGAATGTTTGGTCCATCTGGGCACTTTCAGGGAATTTTCTTTCCCTGTTCATTTTGAGCTACCATAAAAGTCGTACGATGGAAAATAATGGAGTTTTAATGGAGTAATGCATTATTGTAATTTTGGTTTGAAAAATTACCCTCACATAGAGGTGATTATGCTTCATTGTCTAGTTAAAATTGTTATATCTGCAGAGTTTTTGTCAAGTTTACAGGTTGGACAGCACAATACAGTTAAAAAAAAAAAGGCTTGAAATCTTTACTATATGATAAATTGTGTTAAATAAATCGCGAAAAGGTTGTTTTCATACTTGTGACAATCAAGTAAATTTGTAGCGAAGAGTGGTCACCCTGTCTAATCATTGAGACTCAAATGATACACATTGCCATAGACTGCTGACCACCGTGCACAGAGATCGTGGACGAGATATTGATCCTGATGATCTGTCGTGTGTAAGTCTAACCATTGAATATATATTCAATGGTATAACTAAAATTAGCGGTACCCTTATTAGCAGGAAAATATTAATATTCAAATCTCATATTTCAAACACAATCTGTGTCGCTGGCGGTAAAGACGTTGAAGAAGTTTAGGTCATCGAGATCTTTAGCTCTGGTTATAGGGGTGATATGATGTGAGTATGGAGCGGCGCCGGAATGAAAGGGCGGGAGAAAGGGAGATCCCCGAGAAAAACCCGGCGACCAGCAGCATCGTCCGGCACGATTCTCACATCCGAAAATCCTAGGACCGACCCCGCCGTGAATCAAACCCGGATCACCTTGGTGGGAGACGAGATGTCTGACCCCTCGGCCACCACGACCCCGCCTATGTCTGATTGTAATATTATTAATATTATGGTTAGCGGACAACACGTCTCTACAATTTTTCATGAATTATTTGATGACTGGCGCTATGATAAACCAACCAGTTTCTCAGTACAGTTACTCAGAGGTATACATATGTACTTATTTATCCACAAAAATACTAGAAGTCAATGGGGCTTTTGTGCTGATATCACAAAACCCATTCAAAGTTTCGTTTCACATAAAGTTTTTTAGGTCATAAAACTTTACGACACATCTCCATTACTGCAGATGGCTTTCTTGCGCGTCCATATATGTTTCGGTTCGTTTGTTCCTGCCAGATTTCGTTGTTCAGTTACGTTCCGCCTTCCCGGCGATGACAATGATTACAAGTTTAATCGACTTCGAGGGTGAGTTATCGAATTTAGATATGAACAACGAAATTGTGTTCCGTATTTTCCCAAACGGAAACTCTGTTCTGTCTTTCGTTGCAATGCCCATTAAATATTTTGGGTAATCCGTTCTGAACCCCCCCCCCCCCCCGCACCTCATATCGAATGATGCGTTGCCTGTCCTGGCTGGAGTGTTGCCTGTGGATCTGCTGGCCAGAGAAAGAGGTTTTATTGGCCGAACAACGCCGACGGCAAAGAAGGACGACATCGTCATTAGATAAGAAAATGGCTAGAGAACAAACCTTGCTAAGGTGGCAGTCAACTTGGGAAACTTCAGAAAAGGGGAGAATTGCATTCGAGCTTTTTCCTGAAGTGGAAGACAGGATGAAGCGAAACAAGGGTAACAGTAAACCACTGCAGTGCACAACTCATGACAGGACATGGCAACTTCAAGGCTAAGTTGTACAGCATGAAATTGGTGGATTCACCTTTGTGTGATGTTTGTGGGACAGACGACACGATGGAGCATGTAATATTGGAATGTCCCAAGACCGAAGACATCAGAGAGGAATTCAAAGCACAACTACAAGACTACGGGATAGTTAATGTAGACCTGAAAGCTGTACTGGCAAACAAAGAAATTTTTGAGAAGTGCAACAGCTTTGCTACAAAGATTGGGAAACGACTCGAAGATTTCGAACAATAGCTAAGACAACGGGAGCAGGAGTAAAAGGCAGTAAAGATGCTAGAAAGATTAGGTTCAGATGACCCATAAAGTGCCGCCTGGGTAAAGGCCTAATTAAAACTGGGTCTGGGCGAACACTGATTGGCGAGGAGAGCAAGTTTTAAATGGATTACCGGCAGAAAGCCGTGTTTAGTAATTATGCTAGCACAGGCACAAAATCATCAAGAGGAGTCAAAAGAAAAGAAGAGGATATGTTCCGTGCATTGATTCACTCGTCCGAGTACAGTTTCAATGCGGGTGGAAGGAGGGTGTGCTGGCCTTCGGCCTAAAACTTGCCCTCCCCCTACCCTCGATCATTTTTTTTTGGTAGAAACATTCGTGGGCGCACGCACAAATACACCAAAGTTTCATTCCAATTTAATGAATGGTAAAGGAACGCATCAAGAAGACGAAAAAACAAAACATTAATTTTTATTTATTACCAGCTTTAATGGCGATAGGTGGGATGGTATAGAAGTTGATGCCCTGCAGCACCATATAGTGGCGAGTTGGCGAGTTCTTATATTAATACAATCATTCATATATATATATATATATATATATATATATATATATATATATACACACACACACACACACACACACTTTACAGCTTTTAAAAACCTAATGACCAAATAGAAGTATAAATGTAATATGATTTTATCGATATTTTCGTTTAGTGCCTACATAACGTGGGTTTTTAAAATTAGTCTAATTTGTCCGAGAAGACTTAACACGTAAATTACTCGTTTAATTGACTAGTTTTCCGCTAAGTACCAAAAGTTTTGCTACATATGTACCAGAATATATTTCCGATCGATATAGCTGATCATGATAACTTCACAACCACAAATGAGTACTGGAATAAGGCACACTAGAAATGTAATCTTTGATAGAAGCAATTTTTCTTCTAGGTTTGCATTTTCATCGTTGTGTGTTGACAATATGTACGAAGTTTTCCCGCAGTATTGTTCTTATTACAGTACTCGTGGAAATGAACGTATTTTTATTGGCTGGAAATAGTAATTCGTCGCGCGGAAAAAATTAAAATAAAATTTCCTTCAGGCGTGACGTAATGATACAATGACATCTGTACCGAGTGAGATGGCGGAACAATACCCTGTTCTACTTCCATTCGGGATGATACAGGTTCGATTCCTGTCACTGGCCATTAGACATTCGGTTTTCAAAATTTTTTTAATCGCTGCAGGCGAATGCTGGGAAAGTTTCAAAACTTATACTTTTGCAGATTCCTCTTTAAAAGTTCTTTTCCTTGTGTAAAATTATGTGTAACTGTCTTCAATGACCTCGCTGTCCACAAGACATAAAGCCAAAAACTAATTAAATAAAGATATTAGTTACTTCAGATATCAGAGATAAGTGTAGGCCTACAAGATAATTCGGAGGAAGATGTAACACTTAAGGAATTTTAGCATAGTAATATTTGAATAAATGCGCGTATAAAAAAAAGATTCGGTACTATTTTCGGGGAACATTCGCGTGAATCAGTAATGAGGAATGTGTTTCTTAAAAAAAAGTTAAAATAATAATGAAACGTATAAAAATGTATAACAAGTTCGACTCGCATTCGGGAGGACCCTGGTTCGATCCCCGGCTCCGACCATCCTGATTTCAGTGTTCCATGGTTTCCCGAAATCACTCCAGGCGAAAGTTGGGATGGTTCCTTAACAAAAGCCATGGCCGACTCTTCTCCAAGCTGCTATCATACTCCTATCATACTCTAAATGACCTCGCTGTAGACGTGACGTACAGCCCATTTACCTTACCTTCTAGGCGCCAGGGGGCCTAAAGGTTTCCCCGCCCCTACAGTCTTTCTGTTCCTTCCTTCCTTACCTACTCGCGCCCTTTTCACATTGTCAGTACCACATTACCAAAAATAACTCTGCTCTATCCTCTGTAATAACATAAATATTTAGCTTAACTCTAATGCTGTTATTTGAAAATTACCGTCAACAATAACAATAATAATGGTAATGAAATAATAACATGAAATATACATTTATTAACGATGAATTTTAATTACATTACTGTGGGCTACTTGGTAGATACTATTCCGCAACAGCGAAGCAGACGTGGGGAGGAATGGTCGCGTATAAAAGTGCTGGGTTGACCATAGGGTAAATAATACTAATAAAGTGAGCATGATTTTTATTGCTCGCCATATTGGCCCCTTTAAAACGAGTGGTCGAAAATGCTTCACATTTCCTCTTCGGTAAAAGTACACTCCTGTAAATGGGAGGGGAGGTACAAATTCCGAATAAGTTACCTCCACAGATAAAAACTGTTTTGTGGTGGCTACAAAATATTTTGTCAATATGAACCTCACGCAATAATTTTGTAGTGGTTACAAAACGTTTTGTAGTCACAGCAAAACTTTATTGGGGATAGCAAAAATTTTTGTCGTCACCACAAAAAAAAAAAAAAATTGGCAAGATCCATAATGACAAAATATTTTTTGGTCAATAGGATTTTTTTTCAATGTCTGAAACCGCTTAGGGGTGCTGGGATCGTTGTGCACTAGCGCTCCAAAGCGTATTCGGACGCAACTACGTGTTCGAGTTCTTCAAATAGCGCAACACAAATACCATAAAGGTGGGGTTCATAATTAAAGGGCTAAGAATGATGTTGGTGTAAGTCACTTAAGAGGTGCTTTATTCATTCATATTAAACATGTTTTAAAAGAAAGTTCTGTTACAATTAATACACTTTTTTTACTCAATTTTCCAAGTAAAATTCAAGCACTAAAACAGGCCGATTTATTTTATATGTAAAAGCAATTAATCGTTTTTGACAATATGTATTACTTTACGTGACTTGCGATGATAATATTTCATTTATTGTGCGTACGCATTTGACAGCAACCAATTACAGCAAAGGATTTTGTGAATGTCCGCCATGTTGGTTTAACCTCCAAAATACACAAGAACAAAAAAATAAGCTATGAAAAGAAATTTTGATGTTAAAACCTATGTTTCTATATTGTAAATAATGTTTTACACTGTGCAGTTTACAGGAACTTTGTTTCTGTATTTCCTTATTTCCAAATACGATTCCACTTCAAATATGTTTGAATGGCCTTCGGTTAACTTTTATACAACAAGGAATATTTCAAACTCATCAAAAAATTCCATTTTCTAAACATAACACTAAGAATTCAATTGTGAACTAATTTTGCATAAAGGGTCTGGTAGTGCACAGTTTCTGGTCTTATGTTATATGTTGTGTGTTAATGTTTTTGAATTGCGAACCAACCTTAAGGTTGACTTGCCCTAGTCTAGTGGGGCTAGTCGCAAATCCCCTTCCCCCAGTTACCATACAAGGTAATGTATTCATAAATTCTTCGTTCGCACAAACACTTCGGCTTCTTTGCCTTCTTTCGCGGTCAGACTTACGCCGTTGCCATGATTTCTATCTACCCACACGTGCCACGCTAACAGGATATCCAGCTTCGTTGTCTGCAGTTGTCTGCTGTGCAGGTGACTAGCTTTCATCTCATACACTTATCATTCTTTCTTTTTTCTGTCACTACGTCAAATATCCATTGACTGGCCATGAACTTTTCGCCCCAGTTAGATTCATTGTCTGCTGTGCAGGTGACTAGCTTTCATCTCATACACTTATCATTTTTTCTTTTTTCTGTCACTACGTCAAATATCCATTGACTCTGGCCATGAACTTTTCGCCCCAGTTAGATTCAGTGCCTTACGTGCACATCTGCAGTTTTGCTTCATAGTCAGCGATTGGATGTTTTAAACTCCCACGTGTCTTGAGGTTGTATCAGCAAAACACAGACGTGTTATATTGCAATAACCTTATCCTGATTGGCTCAGTCAAATGAGAGACGCCACTGCACAAAGCCACGCTGCCAATAACCATGAAGCGAAGCTGCAGATGTACACGTAAGGCGAAATTCTTTCCGCGAACAGTACAGTGCCCTAGGGACATTGCATACTGCAGTAGTGATACATTTTTCTGCAAGGTGTGGAAGAAATCTAGAGGGTGTGTGGTTTGAGCTTCGTCAGCCAGTTCGGTCGAGAGAATAGAAGACTAAAATAAAGGTGGAAGGGAAGGAAGGAAAGGAAATTCGCTGGCCAGACGTCCGCGCTTATACAACTCAGAAGAAAAAAAAATGCTGCATGTTCACTACGAATAGGCTCAATGCGTCGTCTGACTACGACATTTTACGTGTTGAATGTCGCGGTAGACAGCATTTTCCATTGCTACGTTTTTATTTTTATATTTGTACGTGTTTTTCACGACATAAATCAAGACTAAATTTAGCTCTTATAAAATTTTTTGCAATGACGTTCAAAGTCCAAGTGTGCATGTTACGGTTTTCAGTACGACACTAAAACCAACGGACATTTCGAACTGAAATAGTTCACACTGAATAACGATGCGGTAGGCTGCAAGGTTGGAAGGTTTCCTATACACAAAAAAAATTAGCTACAAGATAGCAAACATATAATCAATAAATCTAGAAAACTAAATGTTTAAAGTCGGCGGGCCCCGGAGCGGTAAGGGTCATCCAGCCACGAGCATCTGATTCTTAAACACCTTTATTCACGATTTACTTATTTAGTCCAGCAATCTGTATTCTTAATACATTTAAACAACTTTGGACTACTTAGGGACTGGAAAATTTTGCGAATTCAATGACCTGTAGATAAGAATCCATTGTGCTACGCATACTCATGACCCGACTATTTGTCCATTATCTCCTACTCAGCGGAACAGCAGACAATAAACGAATAGACGGGGCTTGAGTATGCATATTACAATGGATTATAGCCTACAGGTTTTTGAATACGCAAAATTTTCCAGTTCCTATGTATAGTGCTTATTGAATACACCATCGGAAAATATTTAATATTACGAATACGATTTAGTTGACAATTTTCACGTATAATTAACAGAGACCGGAAATGTCGGCTGGATTCCACAGCCCTGTATAGTGCACTATGTCTTCAGATACTTGTACATATGACAAGGTAACGCTGTAGTCGGTCAGTGTTTTCATGCAGGTCTTCCATTGCCTCACAGTCCTCAAGAATGAAGTCCAGTAACAACGACCCAATCGGGAAAGTAATGAACGTATACAGAAGTTTGAAATCTAAGGTTTTCTCAAATGAATTCACTAAATTTCCGGATCTCTAATAACTAACTTCTAAACATAAACCAACAATTTAAACTCTTTAGAGGCAATAAAAAGAATTTGTGTATTGTAAAAATAAGCTATAACTGTTCAATGTTCATACACCTTAAAAATAGTGACATATGAAACCACTAAGACAAAACTGAACTCTCTGAACTTCTCTTGCAACTTTTCTGTGATTTTATGGCGTTAAAAAGAAGATAATGGAATGTTACGTGTGAGTATGGTGACTTGGATGCCGCTTAAAATGTAAGATGAAAACTGGCTAGTTGCAGATTCAAAAAAAGAATCGTTACAATAAAGCCAATTGAAAGACGGAACCTGGCAGTCAGACTCGGAGACTAGGTTCGCAATTGATAACATAACGGTAAGCATAGCTCATGGGTCGTGTTCGCACAAAAACTGATTTCCATGTATTCGTGACTGTAGATTCACAACTGCTCAAACTTGGTCGTGTGCACAGAGATGCTGACACAGGGAATGGTAATATTTCATTTCTTGTGCGGGCGCATAGAACAGCAACTAATCAGAGCAAAGGATTTTCTGAATGACCGCCACGTTTTTTACCCTCCGAAATACACGAGAATGAAACAAAGCTATTTATTTTATTGGGATATTGTTTCTATATTTCCTATTATCTACAAATATGATTCTACTTCAGGTTTATTCAGATGGCCTTCGGTTGTATTCTATAAAGAAACGAATGATTCAGATTCATTGGCTGAACTTAAGAATTCGATTGTGAATTAATTTTGCATAAGTTTTTTGGTCGTGTGCAGTTTCTACTGTTATCTTATATGTCATTTTTTCACTTTTTTTTTAATTTTGAACCTACCTAAAACATTATGATAAGGTATTCGTAAGCGGACGTAATTCAGAAATGCCAGACATAAAGCTCTGCAAGGTATTTGTTGACCTGGTCTGGCATTCTATTGGTCAAAAACTGACTATTATTTACTGTATTGTCAGTAGACTAATATTTTGTGAAACATTACTAAGTGTATTAAGTGCTGTATAAGCGAGAGAAAGAGTATAATTTAAAAACAATGTTTAATATGTATATACTATAAATTATATAACCCGCCAGAAGTCGAACCCGTATCATCTTGGTGGAAGGTGACTGTTAACGATACTAGTACACGATAAAGACGTTTTATGACATTTCATTTATTGATTTGCACGAAGTTATACTGTGTTTAACGTTTGGCTACGTGCACTGTAATATTTATCATAAACGTCAATGACTGATGTTCGATTACAGAGAAACTGCTTAATGGCGTGAATATTTAGTTTCGACATCATGTTTATGCTGAATATTTAAGACGTAAGTTGTCTAAAAGCTGAGCAGTGTTAGAATATAACATAAAAATGAAGCTTTGTTTCTAGCAGTTTTAAGTGGACTATGTTATCGTGATTAATTTTACACACTCACTACCAAAACTAGCACGGATTTAAAGATTTTAAAACGCAATTAGTATTTATATTCAAACCTCTGTGGGTTTCTTTACATAATTCTTTAATGAAATTCCTCGGGATTAGTTTTGGAGTTCCTGCACTACTTTTTTTATATCAATAGCTGAATCTGTGTTTTTTAAAATATAGTTTTAAGAGTTTTATATACAAATATATATATATATAATATTTCTAATTTAAATTTGACATTTTATTTCCATGTTTGTGGCAAATAGTAAACTATTATTTAATCATGTTTTATGCTATTTAATGAGCGTGTGGTTTTAAGTAATATTTTGAATTTTAAATGTTAATAAAGTTAACATATTGTATTTATTGATAGGTAGGGGTTGGCTAATAAATAAACGCTGAAAAATCGTTTATTGAAATTTACAGTAATCTGAAAGTCCATTTAAAAAATCTTAAAAGAAAAATTTTAGATTATGCATTTGCCAATGTTGAGAGCAAACATGTTGCCAGTGTGATGCGTTTTTTTTTTTTTTTTAAAGATTTTATGACGTCGTGGTTATGTATTGGCCTACTGTGTTTTGTTTAATTTCAGTAAAATTTGACAGCTACTTACGATAACAAGCTACCAAATTTCTCATAAGTTTACGAAACATAGTACTGTATAACTACGTTTCCGAGTAAGGAGTTAACGCTAGAATATTGCGTCGCAATGTCAAAATGTTAGCTCAGCCAAGTTGGCGAAATCTTTTCCTTGGATTCCTTTTATTTTCTTCTACAAAGTTCCAGAAGATTTTGATAAATTTTTCCAGCGGTAAATAATGTGTCGCGCTTTCTTAATATATGTTTATAACTTAAGTCCCAAGTATACAGCGGACAGATTTTTACATCGTTTGGTGTCAATGCCCTACCTCACATCACCAGCTCTGCTTTAGGCCATGATCTTTCATTTATTTCAAACAATTGCAAATAACTCGTGTATTTTTTAACCAAATGCTTTGAAAAAATTTGAGACTGTGTACAGTTATAGTATACACAATTTTGCCGGAGCATTTTTAAAATTAATTTACCGTTTGCTAGCAAAAAAAAAATTTGCTTCGTTTTGGCTTTTTTTGGCAGCAAAATATGTGATATTTCAGGTGCGAAAATCTAAAACTCCGTTTGGTGTACTGCAACAGAAAAATTCAGATACAAACGATGATATATAAGTGTTGAAACGGAGAGAATGAATTTTTGATGTATGTATTAATTTGCGTTAAAAAAATATTTTCGAAACCACTGCAAAACTAAAGAGCGAGGCCTTAATTATCAATGATAGCTCTCTCTTCTCTTGGGTATATAGTGGCAAGTCACAGATGTAAGGTATTACGATAACTTAATTTTGATTGGTGCAGGTAAATGAGAGGCGTGTCTGAACAGACACTCTGCCAAAATCCATGAAGCAGATACGCCGATGGGCCCGTCAAGTATTGAAACAAAATGACACAAAAGTATTTTCTCGACAAAGTCGTGACTCTGTTAAGCTTCATAAACAACAAACTAATATTATATTTCAAAATTATGGTAATACAAAAGATAAATAGTAACTGTGGGCTCATTTTTCTTCCACCAATTTGATTTTTCGGTCAAATGCCTAAATAACGTTTCCCGAAACAGCGTACAGTCTACCCAAATAGAACTGGAGCCCCAGACTAACTGGGAGTGTTAGATAATTTTCTTGTATTTTCAGTTTTCGAGTCATAACCTTTATTCAAGTTGTATTATCAAAATGTTCTCTCTGACAAGACATGGAATATATTCTTGACAAAAAGGTTGACACAAATAATTATAATGGAATCTTTAAATAAATTGTCGTGCAAAATCATTGCAAGGGAAATATATGTTAACTTTCTGGAATGTTTACAAGTCCAATATAAGATGAACATGTAACACTATTATGATCTCCAAAATTCATCACAAAATAAATATCTTCTATGCCCCAACATTGCTACATTTACCAAAAAAGTATTTTAAAACATAAGTTATTGCAGAAAATCGATATAAAATTTAGCATGCAGCTTTCCCCCTTAAGCTCATCTCGTGTCGGGCATTGGACAGCGTATCTGCGATATTATTTAAGCCTCTCGATTGTCGGTTTCTTCTGATCGATTGAAATACCATTCCATTCTCTCATGCAATCAGCTCGGGTGCCATATCTGTTTAATGAGCGTTCAGAGTGCGTTACTATTTATTTAAAACATTTGTACGCATAAGCAGCATTCAATGTATTATATAGTGTACCTATTAGCAAAACCCGACAGACGTCCTGCCAGTGTATGTATGTATGTGTATATTATATATATATATGTGTGTGTGTGTGTTTGTTGAATTGCGTCCCCCCAACCCTTCCTTTTTACGCCTCATGTGCCATAAGAGGAAACTAGTCACAGAAGTTAATGCGCTGCAGTGCCATCTAGTGGTGAGTCAGAGTAAAACAGCATTAAAAACCTCTCAATGGAAAAATACTAATGTGCCAAATTTCATGGTGATCGGTCAAACGGCGTTGGAGTTAGTCTATCTCATACTCTCAAACATACATACATAAATACATGCATGCATACATAGATAGATAGACAGATACATACATAGACAGATATATACATATACAGATACATACATAGACAGATACATACATAGACAGATACACACATAGACAGATACATAGATAGATAGATACATACATACATACATACATACATATATACTACTTAGATATATATAGTCTATCTTACCTGTAATCGCAACCTTATCCATAATTTTTTCTTCTATATACACTTTCCCCTTTATTAATGCACTAGCAGTCCCCCGCGGCTTTGTTCGCGAGTATTATTCGTAACTGATAATATTTACATTAATTGAAAAACCTCTTTGTACACAAGATTGGTACTTCAGTCATCAAGTGTTAGAATGTCCAAGCGGCTAGTTGAACTAATTCTGCAGAAGGATAAGTAGCTATAGCTGTCCATGCGAAAAGCAGTCTTAAGTTTGTCCCTGCCACTAACAGCGACTTCGCCTG
>PNEQ01020697.1:0-104883 GCA_003012365.1 Medauroidea extradentata | reverse complement strand
CACTATTATTTTTGTCCTAAGGCGCCGGGGTGTGCAATCGCGGCCGCGAACGTCTCACTGGGACTCGGAGAGAATGGAGTTTTCGGTTAAAATGGGCGTCCATGCGCCCCCTTGTCTCTTTCTGATTGTTGTTTAATGGCTTGTGGCCTTTACCTTTTGTATCAAAACTCTATGCTTAATATTTGTGAAACCAACTGTCAATGGAATCCTATGTAACGATTTGTTCAATATTCAGCCCTTCGAACATAATTCCTCCCTGACTCATGTTTATTCGTAGTGATAGTCCCTGTGTCTGTGTGTGAAATTTAAATGAGTACGCTTGTGGGGAAGGGGGTTAGTGGAAATTGAGGCCGGACAGCTTGTCCAGGTATCTCGGCCGTGATTGTTCACGAGACCGTGGTGATACGGTCTCAAGCAGTAGTAGACAAGTGTACATAAGTCAAGAAAAATGTTCTGCATACTATGAGACTGTTGCAAATCTTGACAATGAAGTATATTTCAGTGATAAATAAATACTTAAACTACACAATGCTGCCAACTAAAATGTTATCATAGTGAAATCAGCCTCCTGGGTAAAATGTATAGGAAGGAATCCTATTACAAAATTCTCAAATAGCAAACAAAAATTGTAAAATTAAGTTGACACATTCACATAACACCTAAAAAGCACAGAGATTTGAGGATTTTGTTGGTCCAGTATTTCAACTTTTCATTAACACCAGATAAATACCAACGCACACAAGGCATTTTTCAAAGACGTTTTCCTATAACCTGAATACACACCTCCGGAGATTTACATGATAGAATATATTCAATGGGCTCAGTCATCTGTCAAGATATTTGCTTAGGACAAAAACCATTTTTTTCAGCAAGAAGAGGAAAATATTGCTAGAGGAATAAAAATGTAAGAAGAAAACGTACCTATAAGTAGCCTATATGTTTACAAGTGTATCTGAGAATGAAACCATGTATTTTCCCACAGTTTTCAGGGTATCAAAAAAAAAAAAAGCCAAAAAATGTTGCAGCACTATGGGCCACGCAGAGATAAACAAAAAAGCATATAAAGTATGTAGGTTCAACAAGTACTTACCAAGTAATTTAAGATAAAATATCTTGTCCTGCACATAACGTCTATGCTCCTCCTAAAAATACACATCAAGTGGATAAATAACAAGCAAAAACTATAATATACGTAAACTGTTTCAGAAATAGTTTTACCATAATTAAAAGTTCAATGTGTTTCAAGATAAGTGATAGTAAAATTAATGTTGTTAGATAACTGAATTATGTTGTGGATACAAGTATGCTGATGCCCTCACACATCCTCTATGGTGGATGTGGGACTGATCGACAGGATGCGACAGTGCATGGTCAGACGTGTGCACGTGTGGAAAAAGCAAAATTGTATCATATTGAACATATTCAGTGTTTGTTAGTTTCATTGATACTAATACTAAATAAGCATGTAGATGTGAATCTGTCTAGATACATATGTAGATAACAGTTATAAAAGCTACAAACAAGGAAAAATTTTAAAAATATGTATAAGCTAAAATAGTTAATCACAGATTGTGTAAAGTAAAGTGATTTGTTGAGAATTAAACATAAAATCTTGGAGCTATGAGGAGACTAGGCAACTGTGAAATACAAAAATGGAGGAAGCATTGGTGGTGTTTAGCATAATTTTAATAGGAAAAGGATCATACTAAGGTGAACGGTACAGAACTACACTACCGCGGCCCTAATAATTTGAAGAAAGAATACTCCCCCCCCCCCCCCCAGGAAATATGACTTGTACTAAAAAAAATAAAAACTTGCCTGTTTAAGTGTAAGTGGTTTATGCATGAAGTCAAATCACATGTTTTAATATTCTTGTCCAGTAACGTTTGTTACGTGAAGATCTTTACTAATAGACCTACATTAAATGCTCGTGTCGCTGTTTTACCCTTGGTGGAGTTTTATTTTACAAGATGAGAATGAAGCAGCATATATTTTTTTCACCAGAGACCTGATATGAGAAAAACACTAATGTTTTTCAACAGCCAACAGTCTATGAATGGTAAGGTTAGTACTGCTGAAGAGACATTAGTCGAAGCTCTACAGTTGGGACTGAGGTAAATGATCTGAAAGAACTCCACCGCCAAGCTGCAAGGTGACCACAGACGTCTAACCACCAACATTGTCACCAACAAGTTCAGCATGTGCGTAGAACATTCACTGTGGACATATCCAGTTCTACACTGCGAGTTTAAATGTAAACATAGAATGATGCAATTATTACATCTGATTAACAAAACTATTTGTCTTACTACGTAGATTCAGCAGTAGCAAAATAACCTATCCCTAAATCAAGTTGACTGGGAATGTGGGGGTGGAAACTGACTGGTGGATTACTTACACTGATGAGTCAGGCACCAGCACCTGTACCTATGTTTTGGCTTACTTCCTGTGCCTGAAAGACCGGTACAGATGTAAATGCAGGCCTGCCCAATTGGCTTTCCGTGTGTAATTGTAGAGGGAGTTGCAAGAATATGAAAATTCAAGATTTAAATTACCGAGATTTTTAAAGATTTGTTGCCATGGGAGTTTACAATAAGAATGTATTGGTTTGTGAACATACGCCATGCATACATTGCTCATTATTTGTTAACCAAACTTGTGTAAAATTACAAAGTATAAAAATAGAAAAAAGATATCCCAGAGGAATTCGGTCAACAAAACATGAGCAATGGTGTATAATTCCTATTTAAATTACAGTAAATTAATGACAGAGAAGATCCAGATAAAACTATGTGATAAAATATCTGCAATTCATAAACCAAATAAATAAAATTGCTCTTTGCCAATTACAGTTTAAATCAAAGTAGTGCACAAACACACAAAAATTTGCTAATTTAATATACTGTAATTTAAGAGATAAAATTAAACACAGAAAAGAAAATTTGTCAACTTTAACTGATTTTTCATAAATATTTTGTCAACAAACAAATTATAATATACTAGCTATAGAGTACTATATTAATATAATTTTTAAATTTACAAATGTACAATTAAATAAAATTAAAATCATGTTCTTATGGTGTTTCCACGTAACTAATATATTTATGACAGTGAACATTATACGTTATTAAACATTTCTCTCATAAAAAATTATTAGTTTAACCAGATTTTGGTTACACTAGATTAACATATAAATAAAATAATTCAGTGTAGCATTACAGTAAATGTACAATCACACAGTACAGTATTGCTTGGTAAATCTTTTGGGTAAATTTTGCTGCTTTGCCGATGACTGCAACTTTAATATACAGTACTTTTTTAACGTAAAAAAAAACCAGGATGCTAAGGCAGGTGGATAAGGGAATTCAGTATGTTTTTAGTAAGGTGAGTAATTCAAATGCCCAAATGTTCAGTTTTATGATATTTTTTCCAGGTCAAACTACAAAATTTAGACTATTCCCTTAGCGATGTAAGCGCCTATAAGCGAGCCTCAGTCTGTTGTATCACAACCCACCCCCTAGATGCTCGGAGTGGTCAGGTACCAAACGTACATCCTTACAGTGGATCTTGGTCATTGAAGAGGATGTTTGCCATAACCCCTTATGCCTGCACACACCTGGCTATGTGAGAATACAAGGCTCTGATTGATGCACATAAAGGGCAGTTATTGAGTGCAACTACGCATGCTAGCACTAGCACCTTGTATTACCAATTTGTCCGTCGTTAATTCATCACCGCAACAAAGAGAAGTTTCCCTAATGAATTTTCTTTTTCATACTGATTCCAACTGGCACGTTAGAAGAGCATGGTAGATTAAAGCAAACTTAAAGACAAAGCTCTGGGTGAAATTTGAACGAGTTTCTTATAAACAGCTGCCTTTTACTTCCAGTGATTCAAGTGAATATGAATTGCAATAATATTGGCTGGAGTCCCGCGTGAACAATAGACCAGATAATAACTGATATTATCACATTAAATTAACTTAATTCCTACTCTGGTTTTTCTGTATTCAGTTGTTACAGTATCAATTATTTTATTTATTAAAATCTTTTTTTCTAAAGGTAGTGTTACTACTGTGTACCATGTAAGTCTTCTTACACAAAAAATTACATTCTATATGGGGTCACAACACAATAAGTGATTTTTCACAAGTTAAATATGGTCATAATCACACAATGGTATAAAAAACTGTTGATCTGATTACTAATATACATAAAAATTGCTTGCAAAATAACACTTTGATACCAACCCACCAGTCTACCAATATTTCAACACTAATTTATAAAGTTAAGCCCTCTCGTGCCTGCGACACAAACTGGAGATATTTTCTCATAAGAAATTACATTATGTCCACAACTTTAATCATGCTAAATCATAGTACAAATATATGAAGACTGCTTAGCTGAAAAATTATTTAATTCATGTTGCACCCACGAAGTTGAATCTGATGTGATAATGTGAATACCTGTGTAACACACACACAGTCAGTGACTTCGCTTTTACAAGACTGATTCAAGACTTATATTGTGTGACGGTACAGTACTATACACCTGCTCTGTTGCTGTATCTCTCTTTCGCTCTCTCTCGTTATGAACTGGATTTGTTCCTGTAACTCTGCTACTAGGTTTTTAATTAATTTTAACTAGAAAAACCAGGAGGGGCGACTGCCCATCTCATCTTGCCCACCCCTCTCCATTCCACACTTTTCACCTAGCCGGTATCTATTACATGGAAAGTGATATATTTATATTTAGCATAGTAGCATACATAAAATACATATTTATATTATACATATAACTTACACTCATTTTACTTAAAAGAACTTCTCGAAACGACTTAGCAGACAATGATAAATTTTCCTTGGATATAATTTTTATTGCTTCTTTGAATGTAATTTTGTCTTCAAACACTGGGACAACAGCATCTTTTATTTCTTTAAGAGAGAAGTGTGATAAAACCTTGGATAGAGCCGTCATTGTAGTCGAATCTATGAAAAAAAAACATATACATAACAATTGCAATGTGACAACCTGTCAAACAGCAAAAATTTGCACACATTCATTAAGTAGGTACCTAAATACAAGCAGCACAAAACAGGTACATAGGCCTACATAAATACATGGATGTAAAACCACATAACAGCTTTACTGCACCTCACTAATATTTAATACAAAATTTTACAATGAAAACTACCTAAAAGGCTGTACATTCCCTCATTATTGTTGTAACAATGTCAAGTAAATATATTTCAAATATTCCTTAAGTACACTATATTATATTAACAAGCCTAAAAATTGATTTTTTAGACAAAATGCAACTATGTAAGACTTGTAAAAATATTATGCAAAAAGGTTGTATACATACTTGTAAAAAATACGAAGATGAAATGCAATTATATGATTCTTTTCAAAGTCTCCAAGCTCAATTACCAAATGAACACTTTCCCGCGTAGTAAATAGCATACAAAATACAACCAATTCTTGATGATATGGTGGTGCATTTAAAAACCTAACCTCCAAATTCAACAATGTTTTTGAGCTAACAATTACTTCGGTTTTTTTTCCACAGTTGTCATTCTTAAGAATACTAACCAAAAGTATAGAAAGGCTTAAATTATAGTTCTGAAGTCCTGCCTGCATTATCCGGCAGCAACCCCCTCAGCTTAAGGAAATGTAAACAAGCATATTTAGTCAATCCTGTGTAGTTTTACAGAGGGAGGAGGACAGAAAGAAGTGTTGACACTTGAAATATGAGGCCAGCTACAAAACATTATAACATGTTGTACTTTGTATCCAGTTCTAAAGTAACAGGTACAACCAATCCAAGTTACTCTTAGCTGTGCAGCCAATCAGGAGACAGACAGCTCATCTGGCATTTGCTGAGCCAGATGTTGGATGTATCAATAAATACCCATGGTTTTCCAGCCCCCTCATTAGTTACACTCATGTTCTCGAACCCTGTGTCTCTTTGCCCGAAGACAGTTCCCGAAAAGTTTTTCTGTTAGTGTATGGAAGGCTACAGTTTTATTTACTAATTTTTTTTTTTTTGTTTTGTCTCATTGTTGTCATAATTTTATGGTTTTGTATATTTTAACTCTTTTTCTTTTGCCAAAGAAGGCCTAAAATCTGCACTGCTGACTTGGTGTTGTCTGAATTTTATATATTCATACCTACTTAGACTGTCCTTGTTTTGACCCAATTCCATTTATGGAATTTTATGTTGTGCATTTATCCAATTTCCCAAAGCATACTCTATGGTTACAATACCTATTATCATACCTTTTCTTTGACAGACACCTGCAGTGCAATCGACTATGCCTAAAAAACTCATTGTACAACATTCTAAAAGACCATGTAAAGACATATTTATGTGAAACTGATTCACTTGGATTCGGAATATTAATGCACTGGGGGATGATTGAGGGGTTATGATAATATTAAATAGTTCTTTATTTTTAAGTTCAAAAGGCAGAATATTACAAAGCCTTTCTCCATTTTTCTGAACCATCTTCGTACTTTACTAGTACTGTATACTCCAAGTAAATATTATCCTTAGTTCTCGTTCCATAATGATTAACTTGAATATTAAATTGGAATTGCTTATCAATAATTTTCCAAATAATAAATATAAGAGGACACCCGAACGCCAGAGTATCACACTCCGAATGCAGATTTATTACTGGGTGCCTGTAGGTATCTGGGTATCCTGAAGGATGACATGGAATGAGGTCCTACAATGAAGACATGACAGAATGAGAAGGGCAGGAGAAATGGGAGATCAAGGATAGAACCCTGATCGCCTTGGTGGGAGGCGAGTGATCTGACCACTCAGCAACCGCAACCCCTCTATATTTTCTGAACAAAATTATGTAAATATATACATTATACAGGAGTAGTTATAATTCCTAGTGATTTACTCGAGGGCTTACAATGTATATACCAGCATTTTTTGCAAAATTATGTGTATTGCAAATACTTTACCTAAATTTTTATTACTTATTCCCTAAAATATTAGTGCATATGTCATATTTTGTAGCTAAATCTACATAGGTAGGCTAAACAGGCAGAATTTTTTTACCACATGGTTGCACTAATGTAAACAAAGAATTTATGACGTTAATCATGGCACCAATGACGCCACACATCGAAAGTCGCGGTTTTCATGCATGCGTTGATAGAAAGAATGTAGTATATTAAATTTGTATTGCGAAGTAAAAAAAAAGGCAGTGTTCAACTTTACAATTCAATAACAATAAATTAGTATCAAACAGTAAAATAAACCCATCTGCTCGATTTTGTTTCATGATACCTGTTTTAAATAAAGCCTAAGAACTCAACTACATTTTAAAATTTTTGGTATAGCCTATCAAAGTAAAAAAGCGTGGATGGACAATTTCACTATTCAATATCAATATATTGGTATCAAATTACAAACATGGATTTAATATCCAAGTTATTTAGCCTGCATTCTGGTGATAGAATGTGTTTTATCTGGATGTTGTACATGCAACTTAACAGTTGCAGAAAAGTTAACTTAACGTTTCCATAACTTCCATTATGTAACTTACCATCACGTAAACGTTATGCAAGATATTATTTTTGTGAGCATGTTAAAATAATTTGTTTGCTATTTTTGGAAACTTGTGCTATTCTTCTTTATAAATTTTATGTGCATTTAATTGCTTTTTCCTTCTTTTTAATTATTTTATATTCTTTTACTCCACAATTTTCCCTGGTCTTCATAGTTCTCCCAACCATAGTGTTTTTAAAAGCTTATTTATTGCTCGAAACTACTTAATTCGATCATACTTCAAGTTGATATTAAGAACAGCTATTCATTGTGTATCAGCCAAACTATTCGATTTAGAGGTATAGTTTCTCTGGTCATCCAAACTAATGTAATAATTTTTTTTTTGTAGGAATACTTCTTACGACCACTGAAATTTTCATCAATAAACTATACCTATAAACTCAATACACCGTACGTAGTTAGTATTCTTAATATTTACCTTGTAATTGTTTCCCGAAAGCATTATTCGAAAACCGGACGTTGCACATATTTTCATTCACTTACATGATCCAAAACTACTGTGCATTAAAATAAAACACAATACGACATATTTAAAACAACAGATCAGTAGTCCTAATCAACACTTCCCTAGTTTACATAGCACTAGTCCACACAGCATTCTCAATCACTGTCTCGACAATCAACAAGTGACGTACTAGTGAGTTGCAAAGCCACTTATTTAAATATTTAATATTTAATTATATGTACATTCCATTTCCGAGACTATCCCAATCTTTAAATATTTTCAATATAATTGGGCCCAAATTGTTTAGTAGACTGTCAATATGTTCTAAAAACTTACCATTAAAAAATTATATTTAAAAAAAAAAAAGATGTATGAATGGTTGTCCTATCAATTTTATGATATTGAGTTCATTAGTTCTAATATTGTATTATAGAATGATTGTCATTTCATATGAATTATTTACATTTCTTATTATGTTTGACCTTGTCTATTGCTTGTTGGCTTATTGATAGTAAAATTTTAATATTATTACTACTGTAGTTTCCCAAAGTGAAACAATTTTTCAAGTCAGCAAGCACACAGAAATTTTAGACTTTTTAAAATAAATTTTAAATACTTGAAGTATGTTTGTATACATTCAAATAAAAGATTGTCTTTTTTGTTTTCCAATTGTCCTTATTTAGCAGCGATGCAATCCCAATCAACATTATCAAGTCAGTATTAAATTTTAATTTAAGGGATACAAAGCCATGTTTAATTTCTTCTAGCATTTTTATTATCGCTAATATCCAAAAGCTTATTTTCTATGATGCTTACTGTAATGTTTGTATCATTCGTTTATTACAATTATTAACATTGTTGTAAATATAATTATCATGGATTTGATTTTTTTCTCATTGTACTACATAAATAATTAAATATAAGAACACAGTCGGTACATGCAACAGTAATTGCTCACAGTAGCACTGATTTTAACTATTTGTGTGTAGTATGTAAGTTAGTATTTATTTATATTGTTCTTTTTATACGTCAGTTACGACAAGGTCGTGAGAATATAGAACTCGTCAATTTTGTGTAGACAACTGTGTAAGACCGTTTAAAAGTCAATTTATATCAAAAATGTTAACATAAATTTAGGTTACTAAGAAATTTTACACGCAATTTAATATTTAGCTCTTTTACAGGCTAAAAATCTTTACGAACTAAACAGAAAAGATTAATAGAATTACAAGTTACAGCTTCATTTTAACCATGTGCATTGCAACCATAGGTTAGGGAGGGGGTACATGTCCCCTCAAATAATACGTCTTTTCATTTAGTCTCCTCCAATATACACAGGCTGTTTCTTAACTTATATTACAACTTTAGGACGGGATCCTTTACTACAAATGATATGTAGTTTCACAATAAAATTTTTGTCTACTGCAATTCACAAGACAGAAATTCACACTTGGAAATTTGATTTTAAATTATTGGAAACGACTAAGTTAGGAGTTAAATTTCAAATCTGTGCACAATGTTTAGAGTTATTGAGATCTTCAACGCATCAAGAAGCCGTTCTTTAGAACACCGTCTCATTTTGTGGAACTTCTGTGCATGTTAATTTTCTGAGCAATACATACCAAGATACATAAAACGTCCTCTTTTTTAAAATTGTTAGAATTTACCGTTTACAAGAAATAAATCATAAAAATAATCAGATGCTGTGCTGCTGAAGCATTGTTAGCACAAAAATTTCTGTGGAAAATAAATTCACACATGAAATGTACCAATAACGGTGTGTGATAGGCAGGCCAGTGTACGGAGTTGCTTGAAAGTAAGTTTGTTAAGGTTTACTTGGTTGAAATATGTGACATACGTAGGCCTAGTTCTAAAGAACTGTAGCACAGGATGTATTTTTCAAAGTGTAAAATGCATTTACAAGCATGCTGTGTGCAATTACACTGCAGGCGTAGCAGTTTTTGCCTACATGCCAGGTATTGTATTGTTGGCACAGAGAAACTAGAATACATTTTATAGCAAACTGTACATTCTAGTGTCTTGTAAAAATAAGACCTTATATGTTGCTAGGGATGTAGGCCTACTGCTCAGAAAAACAACATGAAATGTTTATAATAAAAAAACCACCAGAAAAGTTCCAGTCAATAAGAGGGTGACCACCCCTGTTGTTTTCATGAAGGAAGTTTTAAAGAGCAGTTTCTGGATTTGGTTGAAGATCTCTATATAACACTTACCACTGTGCATATAATTAAATTTTGACATCACGTTATTTCTAAAAATTTACCAAAATCCAATTTCAAAATTCATTTTTCAATCCTTATAGGATAAAATTTCATACTGTAACTAGCCTATACCTCATTATTGATCAAGAATCATTTCCGAAAGTTTTTAACATAAGCTAAATAACAGGCTCTATATTGAGTTTCGTAGTAGTATAAAATATACTAATTCTGTGATCAAAGACATATTTTTATTTGTCAATAACCTTGTTAACAAAGCCAGTGCTGTAATAACTTAAAAATTATAGATAAAACCATTTACTGCACATATTGGCGTATATAGTCCATCCGTGATAAAGTTAGCAATTTTTAATTGAAACTTTGTGTAACATTTCACACACATATGCTCTGTCATTTGCTTCCAGTAACGATAGCAGAGAATTAGCTAAGTAATTTTGTGTTGTAATGTCTTACTTACTAAGTGTACAGTGACAAAATTTGAGATACCTTAAGTGCTCACTACTTTACACAGAATTGACTATAATATTCAAAAAAGATTACGCCCCACAAACAACTACTTTTTTTTGGTTGTCTTGGCTTCCGGTTCGGAGCAGTGTCTTGGTAGCTCGTACCGACGTTTCGCAATACCTTGCAGCAGGCATCTTCAGGGTGTCTCGAACAAGACTGAAAGCGAATTTTTTTTGTACTGCCCCTCCTTGCAACACAAGGTGATCCCCGACATGCCAGCTGGCTTCGTGGGGCCTCCCGGATAAATAGGGGGTGTTCTAGGGGGAGCACATAGTACGTTCCAGCCATGAGGCTATACGCTAATCGTAATAATGTGTAAATGGTGACCTTGTATTCTCCATCTCGCTCAGTTAAGAGTAGGAGGGAGAAGCCATGGTCCGCGGTGCGTCAAGCGCTAGTGAGAGACTGCAAGAGCTGGTGAATTTGGTCCCTTGGAGGCTTTTGAAGTTACGATGTGGGAAGCTGCAGTAAACCAGCATCAACACTGGAGGAAACCTGCTGCCGGCAATACTATGTTGACGACACCCAACCCAGAAGGGGAAGGGGCCATGGTTGTCGTAAATGTGAAGCCGCCTCAAACCGGCTTGGAGGGGGCTTACGTTGCTTCTGTGGCAGTGCTGTTGCAACTGTCACCAGAGCTCGTTGGTGCATCCTAGGTCGTTGATTCAGTCAAGCAGGTATCTCATCCCTCGTTGAGCAGACAGTACCTTTCACAGATAACCAGCCGCCTTGGCGGGGTTGTAGCGAAAAGCTGTAGCAGCAGTTCGTTTATAGTTGCCACAGCATGACTGGCACCTACGTCCAGCAATATCCCTCGCAGACTCCAGGTCCACCCACTCTTCTAACTACAACGACCCAGGATTACACTTCAACGACTCACGCCAGTTGGTCCGCGTTCTGGTATTCGGTAATTCCAGCCACCCAGGGACGCATCGTGTCGCAGCTGGTCACTGCACCTGGAACTCCTTATGTACACACCCCGACAGTATGCTGCGCTGCTGCATCCTGCCAGTGGGCTCGCCACACTTCGCCCCATTGGCACCTCGGGATCCCCCCAGCAGACAGGACACTTGGTGTGCGTCCCGACGAGATGTGCACAGTCCGGAGTCCAGCACGAAGACTGAAAACCAGGAGCTGGAGAAGGCTCTTATATAGAGGTTGGTAGCACCTTGCCTGTGAATGGCTGTCCATTGGGCTAATAGAAGTGGAGGGGGCTCCTGATTTGTTCCCTGGATGGCCAATCACTGAAGCTCTCTCCTGATTGGCTGGAGAGGTGGCCAGTATGTTCTGGCAAGGTGCTACCAGCCTCCTCCAGCTCCTGGCTTTTAGTCTTGTTCGAGACACCTTGAAGATGCCTGCAGCAAGGTACGGCGAAATGTCGGTACGAGCTACCAACAAGATGCGGCTCCAGCCCAGAAGCCAAGACAACTAGCCTGATAATGGCAGTGAAAGCCTGCAATCTTCTACTTTTTTTGTCATTTATGTGTGTTATTATTATGTTATAATTAAAGAACTGTAGATGCATAGCTAAATAATATGTTTTTAACTAAATGTAAGCTATGTTTTTGAGAAGTTTATGTTGTGTTGAACTTAATCACAGAAGATTTCATAAATAATTTGAATTTGTAAAATTGTAAATTTTTTTCAGTTTAAATATCTGCAATAAAATAATTCTAGTTTTGTATGGTTTCCTCTATTACATCATTCTATCAATGCGGGCAGTTTTTGTACTATGTGAACGGCAAATGTAGTAATGATTGACAATTTAAAGATATTCTTTATAAATGTTTATTTTCTCAAATTTGGGGAATTTATTAGATTTTTAACAGATTTCGAAAAAAAAAAAATATATTTTTTAAGTATACTAGGGTGATCAGGCAAGATACTATGATAACAATGAATACAAAATATTTTTAATTAATTTTTTATGTTGGGTCGAACATTCTTACTGCTACTGCAGCTTGTAAGTTTAACTTTCAGGTTTCTCATGGTATTTAAATTCATTATTTTGTGGTGTGTATGCGGCTCCAACATATACTGTATGTATGTTAACTGTTATTTTTTGTAACTTAAATCTGTTGACTTAAAAAAAATTTCTAAAAAAGAAAATTGCTATTTCAACCAGTTATATAATTAGCATATTTTATGAATGAGAAATGCTTAAATAACTTATTTTGCACGTTGGAACACCAAAACTTCCAGGGGGGCGGACTCCTGGACGCCTAGCTTTCTTTTGAGGATGTGTTCAACAATTAGATAAATTTCAGTCCTCCTCCCCCCTTCCCATTAAAAAAAAAATGAGCACATTACTTTAACCGAAAGAGAGTGATACATAAATACTGCAATGGTTACTACCGAAATTTGAGGCAATTACTTAAAAATTCGTGACTTTAAAAGCTTAAGACCATCACTCCTTTGTGATACATGGTAAATTTTATTACACAGACCAATTATATGTACCTTCTAATAGATTTTTCTTAATTAACTAAAATTTAGTCACAAAATGTACACCACTAACCTAAAATGAACTATAAATATATGTAGTATGCATATGAATTTTGGATGCGATAAAATCCACTTACCGCTGGTCATGGTCAGGCTATGCACGTACAAAAAAAAATGTCAATTAGTTTACAATTGTAAATGTCATTTCTAAATTTTGACAGTTTCCCACCAAAATTCTTAACGTACGCCCATACAGGTTCGAAAACTGAACCCGCACTACAACAAAATATCCCTACTAGCCCGCGTTCTACTCATGGAGGTAATAGTTTATGGGCATCTTTCCGTTATTCACTGATTTCACTGCCCAGTGTTTTCAGTAATATCAACTATTGTTCTGATATTGCTGACGGCACTGATAGTCACAGATAGTCGGTTGATGACGATTCCCTGTGCGAGGCTACATCCGTTTACTGAGATTACCGATTTTACTGGCGCTTCAGAACATCAGTGTTGTTGTCAATCCCTAGTTAAAGTTTAAAGGAATATTTTTTTTTTTTTTTATTATTGCAGAAATGTCCCAGAGAGCTGGAAGCTCATTTTAGGGACTGTACAATAGAAGTAAATGATTTTTGCGGATTATACATAGGTGGCTTACAACAACATTAGCAAAGGAATCACATCAGCCATATTACAAGCAACTTGCATATTAATTGGCAATTAGAGTAGAGTCATCTTGTCAAAGCACATTGCACATACTAGTTAATAAGACAATATTATAGTAACACTATCAGAGATCTGCACGTACTAGTTAATAAGACAATATAATAATAACACTATCAGAGATCATTGCACAAACTAATCAAGAATGAATATGTAACATAATTTTTTTGCGGTTATCTATCCCTACACCAGAATTCTATAAACGAAATTTCGTTACTCAATCGCATATGTTGAGATATTGCTGTCTAATTACATATTTCCCACCTCCACCTTTGAGGGCGTATAACTCCGCCACTTTGGTCCTTATATCAGAAAAGACTCCTTGTCCTACCATTAGATAACTTCACCTTTTGAATTTCCGCCAAAAATATTGGTTTACTGAAAATAGGCCCGATGTTGTATTGTTGAGTTTTCAGGTAGATTTGGAATTTGGAATACTGACATGCGCCAACAATAGAGATAGAGGAAAATGATCCAAATTTTGAAAACATTTTTTGCAAGAAGAAGGTTTGATCTTCGGTATAGCTTGGAGTAGGCAGGTTTAGTTCAGTTTCGAAAATGAAGGTTTTGGCCTCGTTTTCTGGCCAAAGCGTTGGGCGCCAAATAACGCGACGCGGGATAGGCCAGGGTTGGTTCAGGGGAACCAAAGGATGTGCCCGAAGTGAGGTTACCTGAGATTGACGTCTGGTGTGGGTCGACGGCCTGTTGGCCATGTAACCTGGCCCTACTGCCGCTTGTCGGTGTTGGAAGTCCTCGTGGTGGTTTGTGTGCTAGCCTACCTGGCATGCGTTGCTCCCGACGACTCTGTTTGCTGTGGCTCCTTACGGTGCAGAGGGGAAGAAAGTCATTGTTTCATTTGAGGAAAACACTGACGTGAATTGAAACCAATGTGGTGGTTTATTAGCTTGAAACACCCTCGAGCAGTTCCACCATTGACCATACGTAAAATATTCGCTCGGAGCGAATCAGTAAAGCTGTGAACTGTGGCGTCGGCAAACAATGGACTTAGGTGAAAAGTTATGAGGGAGGCTCAAATAGCACTCCCTGACGCGCGTCGATCCCTGAGGCCATGAAGAGACACAAAAAGGTTCCGGTAGACTAAATTAACTATTGAAAACTAAAATATTACGTCACTAAAGATGAGGGACCTCAGGGAGACGTGACCGCACTCCGCGCGCACAACCTACTTGCTCGCTGACGGGACGAAGACTAACTCAATATGGCGTCAGGCAGGGACCCAGAAGCCCGCGTTCCCGCCAGACGTGGTGGATTTGCTCTTACATTCTAATTTAAACATAAATGCAAAACCAAAAGTGATGAAAAAGTAAAGAAATAATGTTAAGAACGTTTCTGCCTATTACATATAAATATAACTTCCAGTCTTTTGTATGGCAATCTCTGAAAGCATTGTTAGAATAAAATACGTATTAAATTCAAAAATTAAATACATAATGAGATTCTGTTTGAATTAAGAGAAGGCATATATCAAACTTGCTCTTAAGGAGCATATAAATGTTAAGAACACAAAAGTAAATTAAAACACTCTTGGCAGGCTTTCCTAAGTGTCCTTGCCACCATGAATAATTTAGCAACTGAAATAAAATGCAAAATGTTCAAAGCGTTTTTCTAAAGAGTACTATAGTGAAATCACGCAAATCTGCAGTGTACTCTGGTATGCTTTCTGATTAACTAATGTCGCTATTTGCACTTGCACAATACCTGTTGCAGCTTGGCACCTGACATGGGTCGTGGCACTTAGCACCCCGACGTCATAAACATGTTCACATGGTCTGGGACAGTTTTAGATTTTGTTGAAAATACTAGCAAATACGCTGCGAGCCCTGCAAACGAATTTGACTAGCCCAAAACTGCTAGTTGTAGACCATAATATACCTTCATAGGGGAGGGGGGGGGGTGGTACGTTGGTGTTGATGTCTCCACTGATGAAGCACAGTGCCTTATGTCCTGCTGAAGCGGGGCGAGGGAGAGAGAACACGTGGCCTGGACACGGCCGCGGCAGCCCAAAAAGGACTGCGGCAGAACTGGCGTCCACGGCACACGTCAACGTCGACTTCAAGGAAGTCCCAACATGCCATCTCCTGTATACTCCTAAGTCCATGGTTATCAGGGGTGCTAGAGGTACCAGGATCCTGGTACATGTACCAGTTTTCAAGGTGCTGTACCATGTACCAGGATACTTTCGTCCTGGTACGCGAAAGTACCAGGATTTCATAATTTTGCAATCAATTGTATTAAAATGCATTATTAAACCATATTTTCAGCAGAACCGTTCTACACAAAAAGGTTTTTTTTTGTACGACACAACTTCTCCTGAATTCTGAGCATGAATTTGCGCATATAGTTGCATTATCCAAGCTTTGCCACGGGTTGGGCGTTTGCAACACTTACTTGCGTCTCTTTAGCTAACATCTGCGGTAGACGTTAACCTGTGATTTTTTTGTGAACTAGGAGTATTCTTTGATTGTTTTCAATATATTTTTTCCTCTTAAAATACTTAAAATACGTTTTAATACTTAATATTTTTCGTGCCTGTAAGCATTTGCGAATTTTTTTTACCACATGCCAGGTTTTCGTTTAAAGTACCAGCTTTTTTGTGGTGTCAGTACCAGGATTTTGGACTTACCATCTAACACCCCTGATGGTTATTCATTTATGCGTGTGTCCAAGGCACGGCCGTAGAAGAACAGGTCTGGACACTCGCCTGGATATTTGACCTCCTTGTTGTTTGGCTGTAGTTCACTAAGTTACCGAGAATATTGTGTTTTATTGGCGCTTATGTTAGGGCGGTCCGACTAAACTCCGCCCACTTCCTTTCTGCTAAGATAAACAATTTATCAAAACGTATTTTTATCAATTTATGAAATACTTTCTTCGTTCACAAATTTAAGAAAAGGCTCCAGCAATCTTTATTTACTTTATAAATCTAACAATGGAAAAAAAATGGACGGAGTTTGAGTCCGACCGCCCAGAAAACAGTGCCAAAAAGTACGACATTCTCGGTAACTTGAACTACAGTCAAACAACAAGGGGGTCAAGCAAAATACATTAGGCGAGTGTCTCCCAGACCTGTTCTTCTACGACCATGGCCCAGGGTAAGGTTAATTTTACTACAGTTCAGAAAGTAGAAAGATCAATGTTATAAGTTTGGGACAGGGAAAATTTCTGCCACTTGAGCGCAGCTTTCGCTAGTGCACCCAACGAGATATATAGGGGCTTATTCATAGTCGTGAGATAGTTCCGAGATGATCCTGAGATCTTCTTGTGCCAGTTAGTCCAGGGTTGGTCCTATAGTCCGGACCAAGTGTTACCTTATTTATAAACGCCAAGTAACGTCGGACTAAATATAGTCCGCGTCTATGAATAAGACAAAAATTAGTCCGACGATAATCCCGCACTAGTCCGGGTCAAAAACGACTATGAATAAGCCCCATAGTAAACAAAAAAAGGCGGAAGCTCTTTCTGACTGAAGCCCAATTGAACTTGTGCCGGCCATGTTTTCCATCGTCAAAACAAAGGGGCGTGGCAATGTGTTGGTTAGGGATAATTACGTTTATGTGCCGATATTAACAGAAAATCAAAGCTTACGATGCCTTGTGTATGTCTATGTGGCAAATAAAGCGTATAAATACCTCTCTATATCGTTTAATAATTTATGAACGAGAATAAATAGTAAATACAGGATGAAAACTATTGATGAAAATGTGGAGGTAGCGAGTAACTGGCTTACAATCCAATATATAATTTGAAAACGTTAAAGTAAACATATGCGGACATAAAATATACATATTACGCATTTCAGTTCTGTGTAATTATTCTTACCTCAGTGTTGTGTATTTTACACTGTGTAAGGATGCAATAAACTAAATCTAAATCTAAAGTAAGACTTTGTAAGTTAAGGTTATGTTTATAGGACTACGGTACTGGTAGATGTAAATTATTAAACGTCTGAACATATGTAAATAAGTCTGCATTTATATATACAAATTAATAAAAATAAATACTACATTCTTATTACTACAAGAACCATGCATATAACATGTCAACTACATCAACAGTAAACAACTATGCTACCCACCCTAACCCTCGTTAAGAGCCTCGACCTTATACAAATAAATAGATTCTTGCAATTGGTATGTCGCCATGTAGCGAGATAAATTCTTGCCTGCCTCTCTGGGCTACCATTCCCGAACCCCTCCTGAACCTTCCAAAACAGTTACCATATAATTCTGTAAAACATTCCTCTCATTGACCTCACAAGCATAGACTGTCTAACCAATTCGTTCGTTCCCTTCCACTCCACTGGAACCTTCTCACTGGTGTTTACTCTCCCCCATACCCTCCCTTAGCTAGGTGGCAATTTAACCCTCCCCAACCTCCCTCTCTAGTCGCAAGTATGAACATCCTGACCAGACTTTCATTTCTTCTTCGGTCTTTTAGTGTAATCCATCCCATTTACTTCAACATTACAGATGGCCTATATATCCCTTCATCCTCCCCATCATACTGGTGTCTTCTTCCCCTACTATTCACCCATCCCGTTACCCTCATTGCACCTTATTCTGTTCCCGCACCTCAAGTTCCATATATTAATCCTTCTCTTTGGCAACATATTCCAGTCTATACTATACCATACACTATCAAGCAGTATGTATTTTCCTTTTCCTCCCAGTAATGAATTTCTTCATGATTCATTAAATTTTATGTTTCGTAAATTTCGATTTGTGTTGGTTGTAAACCAAAAAGTTCGGTACCTACCTTTCATCCTGTCTCATTGCAGCTACCCATAACGTAGCAGTACAATTTATCTAAACTGCATAAATAAAGCCTATAGTAGTTGTAGTATGCTTTATTTTATTGCTGTAGTGTATGCAGCCAAACACTGAGATAGGCATCACAATATGTTGTGGACTGCAGCAATTTAATACATATTTCATGTTGGTGAGGGTACGAATGTTCTCTAGTGATACATTAATCAGGTGTAGTTGTAATGGACTCGACAAACAAATACCACAGCAATCAATATCCCAAAATATTTCTCACGATTCTCGTATAACCTGCATTATAACATGCATCAGCTTACAATGTTTTGACTATCGATAAACTGGCCGATCAATTTCAAATAGGCTTCACCTGAGAGCCTTGGAAATAGCTGCTTCCTCCCCTCTATGTTTACTATATATCTCGTTGAGTGCACCAACAATCACAGAGCTTTCCCGAATTGTAATTTACATTAAGTTGATAAATTAAAACGTGATATTGGTTTCTTTTCACTTTAAAATTAAATTAAATGATTAATAAATATTCAAAATTTATTTAAATATAATTTTACTACGATTTCGTATATTTCTGGTCTCTTAGCGATTGAAGCGAAACTAGCGGCAGAAGTTTTCCCTGTGCCAAACTCTCCCATAAGAAAATGTATTTCTTTCTAACCTGTAGTAGAATTAACCTTAGTCCAGGGGGTCTGACATATGCTCCTTGCGTGTGTCTAGTCTATGGTTGTGGTTTGAAACAGAACAATGGAGTCAAGTGATGGTTTTGAAGTTTGGTTTCAATTTTTCAATGAGTGATAATCAATATAATTAATGACATTTAGGTACCCTAACATCAGAGCCATGGAAATTGAGAAGCCAGTTAAGGAAGGGTTTTTACTTTTTCCCCCGCATGGTGTTTTGGGCCACTTGAAGGTAAGGTTATGAATTAAATGCCAACCCTACTGGGCATGTGAATAGGTACCGAGGCCTGGCCTAGGCCTATATGGAATTGTCTTGTATTTTGTTAGTAAACTTTTTTAAGATCACATATTTTACTGACAAACTCAAACAATGCAAATAATATTGTTGGTGGGAAATGCAATAGTGATTTAAATAATCATTTTTGTCTAGTTGTACTTGTGATTTTATTTTTTAATAATTTCTGATATAATAATTACGAAAAAAAAAACTTATATCGCTTGTCACTTCGTGTATGGTATAATGTATAGAGCACTTATTTTTTTCTCTATTGTCATTCTTTCCTATATGGTGAAATATTTCCACCCAGAGCAATGCCTGTTCTTGAGGAGATTGTAATTCTCAGTGTATTCTGTTAAGTTTGGCGACCAAACAAAGACATCGATTTTGTAACCGGTTACTGAAGGTCTGTATCATAAAATTATAGTACTTTTATATTAAGGTTATTAGGAAACTAAAGGCTGTGCTACAATCTTACGCCAGGTCTCGCCCACTCTGGTTCACTCTTCAATTAAATAGAGACAGTCACCCTCTGATGCACTCTCAAAGCACTGCAACCTAGCGTGATAAAAGGAAAGCTGAGAAAATAAATGAGTACAGAAAACTCACAGTAAATGTTTTCCGCGTTTTCCTGTTCCATTTTTAGGTTATGGTTTGAATTCGAAGGAAAACAAAGATGTCTTCCCGCAGAGTGGGCGAGAGGGAGCATCGTCGCTCACTCTGGCTCACTCTCCCTTTCGCCCACTCTCCCTCGAATTTGGGACAGCAGAGAGTACACACTGTGACGTCAAGAGGGTGCGAGAGAGTGCTCTCTGAGCCATTTGAGACACAGCCTATATAGCAATAAACACATCCATGTCCATTACAGATGCCAAAGCCATTAAAAACATCCTGTAAGCCCTTCTTTTTAGCCTATCAAATAAAAGCAATGTATATAGAATATGCCATCCAGCTGCTTGAACTTATTAAACTT
Source organism: Medauroidea extradentata (assembly GCA_003012365.1). NCBI lineage: Eukaryota > Metazoa > Arthropoda > Insecta > Phasmatodea > Phasmatidae > Medauroidea > Medauroidea extradentata. The sequence continues at coordinate 84,210 of PNEQ01020697.1, read as the reverse complement.
ATCATAGAATGCTACCCAAAAAATAAAAATATACACCAGCATAGGCCCAGTGTTAGAAATGCACATAAACTAAGAACCACCCAACATAAGTTACTATTTGAAAAAAAGTCTTTATTATTAAGGTTTAAGGATGTACAACATCCTGCCAAAACACATATTCCAAGAAAAAAATAATAAATTTAACAAATTTATTCATGATAAGCTTGATGGGCAATGTTTCTATAGCATTCAAGAGGTGGAAGAATACTTTTAATTTGTATTTGTATTTTTTATTTCACTCCTTGGAGCCCAGTTTCATGGCCAATGCCAAAGTGCTATGGAGGATGTCAGTAAAATACATAAGGTAATCACATAAACTTGACAATTATAAACATTTATAACATCACAACATCAAAACAATGTAGTACAATCATAACACTGTAGGGTAAAATTATCATACATGAAATTACTAATTAAAATGTAACATATCACTAAGGGTTACAAAATCATGTTTTTAAACACAATCACGTATACATAAATACACTCTCATATATATTATGGATCTGTAATTATATATACTTCTCAACTTGTATACAGCATTAGACCTGAATGAAATAAACACATCTCTGCTGTATCTGTAACAGTAAAACTACTTATTATTGTTCACTTCATTATTAATTTGACATTGCATTTTATATAAATTTTTTTATTGTAGTTTTCCGTAATCTTGTATCATAGGCTATGCTTACTGTATAGCCTACTTGTATAACTATACCAATGCTTATGAATTTTTTTATATAGGCCTACATATTGTAATGTAAAATTTTTATTTCTAATAACTAATAGGTAACATGGGTAATTTATGCATATACTTATAGCATGTAAATGTATGTATCTTAAATTGACAAGCTCTATATTCCATGAACAAGTTCAATATGGAATCTGCAGGGCAATGTAAAAAGTAAAAAATATAAATAAATAAAAACTTTAGTTGGGTCATTTATCAAACCAGGGAGGTTAGAAGTTTTGTTCTTGCCAGGTTATCATAGTGACGTTTTATAAAAGTCTGTTAAGTGACCATGAAAATTTTCAACCATGGTTGTTACATAATATGAGACCTTAATTTGTTTTTTCAGTGTTCCCATCTGTCTTTTTGCAGATACAATTTTTGGTACAAGTGTGGTTTTAAGTAGTGCATAACTTACTGTTAATTAATGTTAAATTTTTTTTTCCTTTAAAGTATTAATTGAATCTTAATTTAATTAAATAAAGTTTTTCATTGTTTTTTTTTCTTTTCTTTTACAGAAATCATGGCATAAGAAGTACTGTCAGCTTTTCAAGTCAAGCAAGCAGGGTATTGATAGATTAGAAGTGTTTGATACAGATGATGATGTTCTCAGAAACACTCCAGTACGAATCATTACTCTGGAAAATTGTATTAAAATTACACCAGAACCTCAAAAGCTGCAGCAAAATGTTTTTACAGTAAGTTGAGTCTACTTAAGTGAGTAGGTTCACGTTAATTACAAATATATTGTTGTAAACTGCATTTTCAGTGGTGAGCTGAAATATGGTGTAGGCCTACTGAATGTTTTACTGTCGTATGGAGATTTATTTTCCTGTAGTTTACGTTACAGCAGTGTATGCAGTCAGCATCCATTAACAATTTCTGAAATAAGTGGCCCACACACTTCAACGTTTGCTGTGAAAAATATTGTTTATACAGTATTACAGTTATATTTTTTCGAGCAATTTTGAAGTTCTACTTTTGGATATCCACTAATTGACAGTCAGCTACAGTAAACATAAAAATTGTGATTTGACTTGCTTCACCTGTCAGATTGTTTGCTTATGTTCTTGTGATCAAACAGAAGTATCATAAATAAAACTGTTGTGATTTTATATGCTTTATGACCCTATTCTGATGGAGTTCAATAACTTCTGATGATGCACTGGCAATGATTTTTATTGTGATGTTTGTACAGATTGTTTAATTATTTCCATTGTTAATTAAAGGCACAATGCTTATACATGTTAAAAATAAATATTTTCCTCTGTATGTGTGTTTGTGTAGCTTGTGAAAATATGGAGGTTGTAAGTCAGACAAACTCACAAAATTTTGATTTAATATTACAGTTGATTAAATTTGTATTACTTTGACAAAGTACAGTCTCTATGGGAAAAGATAATGAAACCAACAAGATCAGCGTTAGACAAAGAGAGGACTTTAAGACCTTATATTAATGTTACATAATATTTTACCTTTACCATGATAGCAAGGTCTTGGAAATACATGGTGTTGGTAGTAAAAGTGTGGGGAGAATGCTAGCTAGCTGGATACTCTGCTGGTGTGAGACTTTTGGTGCAGGCAATGTTTGTACACCAAGCTAAAGATCCCTGCATCCCATTTTGGAAAGACTACGGTAACAACCTGACGTATTTTGGCTTGTCGGATGCCAATACAAGAACACTAAAATACATAATACACTATCTGAGGTATCAGCCCCTCTGTACGCTGTTTGAAGACACCAATAACAATGACTGGATATAGTGAGCAGTTTTAGGGCCATCAGCTTGAGCTGTTCATAATACAAGGGAATAAACACACATATATAATTCAGTTACTTTGGGTAGTCAGCATGTCGGTACAGCATTGCTAAGTGGGCATATGGCTACAATCCTGCACTAGCTTCTGTTGTTGAAATATTAAAACACTGATCAGGTAGGAGAAAAAAAATTAATTTTAACTGAGGAAGGGTAGTCTGCCCCGGTAGAACAGTGTTCTCAGAAGGAAAGGAAATAAAAGTAAAGTTCCAAATGAATTTGTATTTGCTATAAATGTGGCCTGATCACGATTAAAGATTAAAAAAGATTTTAAAAACATGTAATATTAGGTTTGTAATGTAGCTGTGTGAAAAGGCAGTTTTTAGCCATGCTGGAGGGCTTGGAAATTGTGTTTAAAAATGCACATTATGTTTTGGAAATTTTTCTCTGAATGCAACAGTAACACTTTGGATTTGCATTCGGGAGGACCCGGGGTTGATCCCCGGCTCCGGCCATCCTGATTTCCATTTTCCGTGGTTTCCCGAAATCACTCCAGGCCATAGTCGAATTCTCTTGCATCTTCTGTCATTGTACTAAGTTCTGTCACTGTTTCTGATGACCTCACTGTCGATGCGACGTGAAGCCAACTTACCTTATCTTCTTCTCTGAAATAATTCTTTCAAAAATGAATGCAGATTTCTATCCTGCCACAGTGCAGTTCAGCAGCAGGGTAGACAGGCAGGCAGGCCCTATAATGAGTGAAAAATTAAAGTTTATGTGTAACTTATTAATGTCATGAAGAATCTGTGGGTTTAAGGACATGTGCCATTGCTTATAATTTGTTGACAAAATGTGAATGATGACAATCGTGCAAGTAACAAAGATAACAGGACATGTGACCTTATTAAAAAAAGTGCTGATTACTTGATTCAGAAGAACAAAATTTTTTTTTATTCATGCCTATACAATAAAAAAATAGCAAAACATCCTTGCTGATAATTCTTTTGCATCAAGCATATTAGTATTTTTTTATACATTCAACTATCCTGTTGTCTTTATGTGTTGCATAATCATAGTTAGGTATATGGGTTTTGTCAACTAATCATTTTGCGATAGTGTAGGCCTATGTCATAAATCCATGCGTTCTTTTGCACCATTGCAACAAAAATTCAATTATCCCTCTCTTCAATGTTAACAGATTTGTTTGTATTGTGTAATATGAGAAATATGTTATTCTTTGTAAAGGGAGATCTTTTAAAGCTCTAGTTTTTTATCTTTTTGTCATTTTTGTATATTTCTGCAGTTGTCAATATGATCAAAGGTAGGTAATGAACACACTGTATAACTTTCACTGTGTAAAAGGTTAATGTTTGAGGCAATAATGACAGCTATTTTATGAGTATTATACTTCACCAGTTGGTCTTCAGAAGGACTCACTTAACTATGAATGGTGTTGCAGAGAGAAGTTATGATAAAGGTTTCTAGTTGCCAAAACTCGCATTTGCAGTTAAGTATGTTCTGACAGTGAAAAACAAACTGCACTTGTATGTGTCAACTTCACTGGGTTTTATGATGGTTACCAGTTTGCTTGTATATATGGGAGCTGGCACAGTAAACCCTGGAAAGAAGTAGACTTGGGCAAATGTTAGATTGCAACTCATATCAGCGGCTGTAGTAAGACAGGAAATTTACAGCTTCGGTAGGAAGGATGTGCGATGAACAAATGTGGTGAACCTTATCTGCAGTGTGATATGTGTGTAAACGAGGACTTGTGCATGAGGAAATAGTTCACAGACTGCAAACTTCTTACTACATAAATTCAATATTTCATTGCCAAAATTAAAAGGTTTTTCTTAAGCAGAAGAATGTAATATGTGCTAATGAATATTTGAAAGGAGACATTAATTTCAGTTCATTTGATTCATTAGTATCTTTCTCTCCCTTTTTAAGTTACCAAAAAAGTGTGTTCAAATGAACAATAATTCCGCTACTACATGCAGAGACTGTAATGGAATTACAGAATATTTTGCTTATGGTTATTTTTAGTTGTTTGTTTGTTTTCTAATATTTTTATTACTATTTGAACTTTGAATAGTAAACAATATAATAATTTATTATTTTAACCTCAGCTGGACAATATTGTTTAAATTCAGTAATTTAAATTTTGTTCTAAATTTATTTTTATCTAAGCTACCTCACTCTGTTATTTTTTTTATTGGGTCCTATGCTTCGTGAGCATGCATGTTCTGGGAACTGCATTCTCTATGCACCGAGGTCATTGACACCACCTTGGACTGCACCTCCAAATATCAATTGTGCAAATTTCTTGAATTCGCCACCTGATTTTGTCTCCCGTTTGAGGAAGCTGGACATAGTAGGTCTTCCCCGAGGAGATTTAGGTCCAGTGGAAAAATCTACCGTCATTTTAATGTTAGTTTGCTTAGGGAGAGATGAATTCCACAGGGTGTGAATATTAAATAGTTTGCCAGTTTAACAAGAGGAATTTTCTTGTTAAAATTATTTTTTTTTTTTTTTTTTTTTGGAGATAACTTCAAGCCATCGCCGACGTCAACATTTGTCAGACGTCTTTTATTATATTTGTGAACTGCGCCCTTAGAAATGGCTTTATTCATGTCTGAAATAGCTTAACATCCCTATGAGAGCTTAGCATACATGTAGCTGCCTTAGCATATTCAATTGTAGCAAACTGTGAAACTTAATTTTTGAACTAAAAATTTATAAATTTAGTTACTAATTTGGACCATCATCTTAACAAATTAAGTGTCACTGATTTCAACATACTTAATTGTATTATAAATTCCCCAGTGGCATGTGATGCTGAGTTATCATGCACTCTACCGCAGCAAACTGAGATTTAGCTTGGTGGAAACAACTTCTATATATTTTGACTACCAGAACCCACTTAATTTAAAATGTCTGTATTAGCAGAAATTATTAATTATTGTGAGGAGATATCAGGATATTGCTTTAATATAGTGTTGGGCATATGTGGAATATTTTCGTAGAAAAAACCTGTTTACGAACACACTGCAATGCTTTTGAAGCGTGAGGTAGGCAACCACCTTAAATACTTCTGAGCTTAGACACACTCCTGCATTAGCATTGTACATTGATAGATTTTTGTTTTTCCATGTCCCATCTGAAAATAGTAAGATTTTGAAGAGTAACTAGAATCATGTCCTACAATCACATGACCTACTTAGACTTTACTTTATCCACTCCAAGGTTGCAGCTTGGATCATTCTGCCTGTGTGCGTGTTTGAAGGGCATTGGCTGTGTAACAAGCTGGCACGCCGCCTCTACGAAGTGTGGTCAGATGCCTCTGCTCAAACTTTTCAACGTGAACATTACGGCGAACCGAAACCCCTTGCCGCCCTGTCGTACCACATTTTACCATATTGTTTTATTTCCCCAAAAATTTTACATTAAAGATGATGAATTATCATTATCAAAAGTTGTACACCTGGAAGTTCAAAGCCTTCCACGTTATAGTAAATGTATCACCAAGGAACCTAGCTAAACCCTATGAAATTTAAATAAATTTAAACACTCACCTGTATGTCAACATCATAAAATGGCTGAACACCATCCAAATCACTGTCTGATGAACTGGCTTCTGGATTTACTGAAGGTCACCTTGGATGTTGTGTAAAGGCAAACATTTTCTTTTTTGTATCCTCCACGTGAGTGATACATTTCTCACCACTACTCCTCGGTAACAGTACTGATAGTGTTGTTTCATGTACTGCTGTATCCCTTTACCTTACGCCATATATCTTCATACTGTGCTGTGATACATTGTCCATGACAATCATCTTTTCGTCTAACAAAGAAAGCACTTTCTCAAACAGCTTAACAAACATTGCATTTGTCATTTATTTGTGATAGTTTGTTATTGTTTTTGAGATAAATGACAGTAGTCCACAGTCAACAAACCAGGAATCACTTCCTGTATGTAAGATTACTAATCTCTTATCCATTCTTGAAGGATTTTTTAGCCCTATTCAATAGACAGTCCGAGAAAGCTTTTATTTTTGTAATCACTGTTTTGTTAACTCCCAACTTTGAGACAGTGTGCCCTTCGTTTACCCATGTTTAATCTAAACCATACACTTGTCGCCCTCCAGCCCAATACTTTTTAATTTAATGAAGGCACTCAAGACGCCAACAAGAAATATCTTCCCTTTCAACTGTAAATGAATTCCTTTGGTGTTTTACTTGCTCGAAAGTCAAAAGCTTTAAAAATTTGTGAAATGTCGAATGCATATAATTAGTATCACTGTTTACTATGCACAGCACATTGTTAATGTTCGGGAGCTCATTTATGGAAAAACTCATGCACTTTATGCCTCACAGCATCTTTCACTTATTTATAGTACTTTTCACTTCAATTTTTACATACACGTCTTGTCAATACACCCATCACTCTACCTATCTCCTTTCTTGCTTTAAAAGTTCTTAGTTCTGAAACACTGGTCTCTTCTGAAACGAGCTTAATTACGTCCAACACTGATTATGTCGGAAATTCTTAACACTTGGTGTTAAATACATTAATTAGTACTGTCTTCTGTCTGCTTTGTAAAGGCTTTACTAGTTTATGCTTTACGATATGTTACGATGACACTCCAGCCTAACTTACCACGTCTGCCGTCTTGTGCAGTACTGGTTACTTAGGTGTTGTTACCGTGTAACAAAGTCAATGACTGAAAGTGCTTCCAAAGATAAGCACAGATGTTATTTCTTGCGCACGGAGTGATATTGTATTACAAAGTATTTAAAGAAAGCCATTGAATGTTTAAATTAATACCTCTGAACTGTAACATAGCACTATAGCATTGGAACTATTTCCTTTTGCAACAGCACTGCTAAGTCTCCGTTTCAGTCGCCATACTGAATTTTTAATTATTTTTCACATTTTTGTAATTGTAAGAAGAAACATGTTAAAAATGTGATTATACCTCAAATGCTATTTTTATTTCGCTACAGTATAGACCTAGCAATTTAGCTGTTTTTAGACATAATTACGGCGCAATGTGTGTGACAATTTTTTTACATTCATAATTTGCCAGACAAATTGCGACCTAACCATACATTATTAGCTCCATTGCCATGCTTGTATTATAGCTCAAGGTAAATAGAATTTGCGGTATAGTCACCGATTTGACTTTTTTTTCTCAGAATTCCAACAAAGCAAAAAATAATAAAATTCAATATGGCAACTGAAACCGGGTCTTAACTAACCAGCCAGCCAATGACAGACACCTCGCCAGTGACAAGTGTTTTTATTTCTGCTGGAACCTTGGCATAGCTAAAGTATATGGCTTTTAGGCCAAATATTTCAGTTTTAACAATAATATCCACATAGCAGTACTTTTACATATTACTTTTGCAAATTAAAGTCCCTCAACGTAGCTCGGCAAGCTGTTGCAAACTGCTGCCAACTTACACGTTCCCTCAGAGAGAACTGACCAAAAATGTGTCGCATACCTCTGGAATTCATGCCACTCTATCTAGGCCCATGCACAACATTTAAAAATGGGACGGGGGGTATTATAGTAAAAAGCCATACTCTTGATTAGCTTCCTATATTACTTTAAATATAATGTGAAGTGTCAAAATTAAATGAAGCACTTTTATTCAATATTTTGACATTTATTCTAAACTTGACTAGCATTAATCTTAAAAGTATCAAAATATTTAATTTATGTTGATATAGTATTATTATGTGTGATGTCTTGCTAGCTCGTGGGAGGAGTTTAACCTCCAAAACCCTTCCTGTGTACATGACCGTGCATACTACTGATCCACAGTGGCAGACCGCTATCAATATTGTTTGCTTATTGATGAGCATGGCATCCAAATGGTAGTTTATTTCCTGAGTGCTATTCAAAAAATTATAATTACAGGGTATGATAACTAAACAATATACTGTATATTGCTAACCATTCTTAGACCAGGGGCAATTCTTCAAGGTGTGCAACTTATTTTTTATCTGTTAGTCACCATATTCTCCTTTCCTTTACTTAGCAGTACTGGTATCACTGGACATAGCTGTTGTCTATGTGCATAGATGATGACAGAAATAGGCCGTGCTACGACATTATCTGATCATAGGCCGTGCTACGACATTCTCTGATCAACTCTGTTTAAACCATCACTAATATTTGTAAGTGTAAGGAGGAATGAGCATTCTGTAACAATATTACTGTAATAGTGTAGTTAGAAAGAATAAATTTAGTGTTATATTAGAATAGTACTGAAATTCGTTGTATGTTGTCAAATGATGCTAATTAAAGCAAGAGAAAAAACTAGTTTTCTCATCAATAGGATGAAAATACAAAATTTGATAAAGTATTTTTATAACAAGTTTTATGTTAGGTATTTTGGGCTCAAAATATAATTTTAAAAAGTTTTCACAATTAGAGTCACAGTATTATATAACAAGGATGCCCCCTTAAGCTAAAAAGGAAACGTTTTCACTTCAATTACAGATAGTATAGATTTTGCATTTTGTGTGTGTATGTTGAATTTAGTAAAATTTTAAAAGGTTGTATTGGTGCGGACACTGTTCCTGTTATGCAAAATCTTTTTAATGTGACATGTTCACATGATTACCTGCGCATGCACACACATAAATATTCATGTCATCAAACCCTAACACATTTTAAATTTGTATTTATTTATTTTCAATATTGCAGATTGTGAAGAGAACTGCCACATTCCATTTTTCCACACTAATGGAAAATGAAATGGCTGAATGGATTACAGCCTTTCAGACAGTGGCATTTAAAGATGATGCATCCAAGCAGACAATTGAGGAGGATAATGAGCTGTATTGTTCTTCTGGAGAAGGTAGTGTGCAGTAACTGTCCGTTTGAATACTGCTGCATCACGTGAGTTAAGCATTTATTTATTTCATGTATTTATATTTTTGTTTAAGGTGTATTCACTGTAAACTTGGTACCATCAGACGTCTCAGAACGTTGTGGCCTCGTACCTGGCCCATACATGTTGGTCATCTCATCTGCTGCTATCCAGTTAAGGGACAGCCTTGACAACAATTTGTTATTCACCTGGCCATATCGTTACATCCGGCGTTACGGCTATCGAGATGGTAAGTTCACATTTGAAGCTGGGCGAAAATGTGATTCTGGAGAAGGGCCTTTCCACTTTGAGCATTCGAACAGACAAGAAATTTTTAGATGTATTTCGTCGAAAATGAAGAGCATGCGAAAAGTTCTGCACGGAGAAACAATACCAGCACCAGCGATAGTTTGTGGTGATAATCAGTTTCAAGCAGCACTTAGCATGGAAGCTGGTTCACGTAGCCCTTTGCCACCATCTCCTACAAGTGCCACGTCTCTCATGGATATCGATTTCAGCACTAGCGGACGTTCACAATCTTCTCTCAAACCGTTGGTCAGTAGTTCCCCAGATACGAGATTTCTGCTATCCAAAACTGTGCCTAGGCAGAGGACCAAATTGGGGACTAATTCTATTGCTTTGCAAAAACATATTTTGTCTCTAGGACAACCAAAATATGGTCAAGAGGAATTTTCTTCAGATTCGGGTAATAGTGTAGAAGAAGTAGGAAAATATAAAAAGTTGTCTACCACAGATCTATTGGTTTCTTCGGCAGTATTTGATCAAGACTCTGACACTTTATCTGTTGGTTACGACAAAGTGGAGTTAAAGAAGGATGCTTGGCGTACCATGGGAGTTAGTGAAATTCCCCACACAGAAGAGTATGTTTCCTGTCCAGATGAATCTTTAGATTATTGTTTGGTGACACCTCCAGAATTGAAGCCAGGTAGTGTAGCCCCTGTAATTCCAGCATCCAAAATACTTTTCCAGCAGCCATCAAACAAGTTAGACTCTCTTGATGACTATGACACATTGCAGCATTTTGGTTCTTCATCCAAACTGAACAGTAATTCAGGGTATCAGCACATAACGTCTCCTTTGGCTGCAACCCCAACTTCACCGCTGAGTCCTCCAGTTACATCACAATTAAAGAGTTTGTTGACCTCAGACCAAGTCTCTGAAAATTCTACATCGAATGAATATGACGAAATTAGCAATACAATTCAGACTTTTCGTTTGGCCGACGACTCTCATCACGGTTACGGAATGATTAGGAAAAAGTTGGGTCCAGGTGCTTCATCTGATGGGCCCACGCACAAAATGTATTACGATCAGGAATATGCAGTGGTGCACAAGCCAAAAAAAGTCTAGTCTAAATTTTTAAAAAGAAAGTTTCAAACTAATTTTCATCAGCTGTGATAGGAATATTGCGGTCCATAAATTATTTAAAATTTTTCCATTTATGTTTACTGTGGTGCTGTATATTAAGTAAAATAATACTTAAATGTTAATTTGTACTGTCCCACTGCTGTTAATATATGTTCGGTTAATTATTTTGTGTGTCTTAATGTGGCCGACAAATTGTTTGCTCAATTTATGTAATTTGTGCCTTTTGACACATTGGTAGATGTTTTATTTTTTATGTTACCATTCCGGTAGACTGGTTTTGAGCTTGCTAGGTTTATGAAACACACCTTGAATATATGTAGTATTTTGTTACAGGTGATAATGTTTAATTGATTATAGAGGTTTTCAAATAGATATTGAAAACCTACAATAGTACTGTATTTGTGTGATAAGTGATGTGCTTAAGTATAATATGAAAATATGTTTAATTGTTACTGTAAGTATAAGTTTTGCTGTTAAGGCATTTTGTTGTTCAGGTAATTAAAAAGTACTGATATTTTTTTACTTATGTTAAAATGTATACAGCATTTTTGCTATGAAGTTTATACAGTAATTTTTAGCAAGGTATTACTGTAAATTGTAGTTATAGTAGTTGTTTAAAGTATTTTTATGGCCAAGAAAATATTTTTACATGTATATTGGTATAATGCAAGTGCCAACTCATTTATTTGTGAACATTTTTTTAAAGAATTTTTACCCAAGTGTGTGCCTTAGGGAATGTGAACAGTCACATTTGGTGTACTGTATCTTGTCAAGTCCCCATGTCGTGATGAGGTTACAGTACTGACAGAAATAAGAGGAAAGTTTAATTTTGTTGAAGTGGGTTTCCTTAAGGAAAGATAAGTGATGCCAGTTTAGCTCCGTGCACTTATGAGGCTGTGAGGCAGGTGGTGAAGGAACTAGAATCTGCTTTAGTGCGTGTGTTCCCAGGCTCAGATTGTGCTTGTGTACTGATTACAAAAAATTCAAAGCAATGAAATCATTTTATTATTTCAGAAAATTTTAGCCAACATGACTTAGTTTTAATATAGTTTCAAATTTTCTTTCGAAAATGTGCATAAAATTTTACTAATTCATTTTTTTTTTTTCCAAATTGGTTAATCTTGTAGTAATTTGTTGACCTAGGTATACAGTATAATCACACTAAGTCAAACTAATTGGGACCAAGGACTGTTCTGAGTTCCATTATTTTCAGATCAACAGAAACCCTTCCTATAATGCAGCACAATCATAAAATTGGAAGTTTTCAGTATAATGATACAAGCTGATGAAGTTATAATGCATGAACAATTATTGCATCAGTCACACACATATATTATTTTACAAAAAAACTTATTGTTTCAGTAGATGTAACAATTAAAAGTTTGTAAGTAGGTACGTATGTATATTTCAATTACTATTTCCTGTACAGTGTTGTGTTCCATCACTGCATTACTACAATGCTAAAATTTATTGAAGTTTAGTTTAGTACTGTATTTATTTTTACCTATTATTTACATCACACTTTTTTTTTTTTGGATTATCCAGATAAGGATATTCGGGTTAGCGGAATGATACTCTACTTGGAAAGTGTCAAACGTACAAACTTGGATAGGCCTACACATTTTGTGCGTTCACTGTAAATATACTGTCCAAGTATATTGATGAAATTCAGAGAAACTCGTCAATGTTGTAAACCAAGTGTAGTCTGTCTCGTGTAACTTTTCCATATTTTGATATTTTACTTCTGAGAAATGTACCTGGCAGTTCCATTGTTTGGAGCTTTAAAACTACCTGACTTACTGGAAAAATACTGTCTTTGCAATCCTGTTTGTAGAGACATTTCTCAGAAGTGAACTGCCAAAATATGGAATACATACTTACGTGAGATAGACAGTCCTGATGCAGGAATTCCATAGCAGTTGGTGCTGAGATAGCCATTTAGGCCCTACTGATGATATTGAACACACTGCAGGGGATATTAAGCCAGTAGAAAAAAGTTTTGAAAAAAAAAAAAAAACTATAAAGTAGCCATTTTGAAAAAAAGTTAATTTTTTAAGTAGTGGTTTTTTTAAATTGTAAAAAAAATACTTTATAATATGTAATTCAAAACTGTGATTTCATTTGGTTATGTGTGGATTTGAAAAAGCATAGCATGACTGTTTTACATTGCTTCATTTCGAGGCAATACTAAAAACTGTGTATAATTTATGGGTGTGTGAAAATATACATAAGGGTAATTTTTTGTAATGTCTGTATCACATTCCTGACTTTTGCATGTTGGTCAAGAATTTTTTTTACGTAAACTTTTTTTGCAGGGAAAATTTAGTACACCAGCTTATTGATTACACAATAAAGTCTGTCTCATGTAACTTCTCCGTAGTTTGACATTTCCCTTTTGAGAAATGTGCCTGGCAGTTCCATTGTCTGGCTTCCTGGAAAAGCATTGTCTTTGCGATTCTGTTTACAGTCACAGTTCTTAGAAGTGAACTGTCAAAATATGGAATGCGTACATGAGATAGACTATAGTAGGCCCTATCTGTTTCAGTGTGCTGTATGGATGCTTGTCACTTGTATGTGTATGCAGAAAAGTTAGGTTATGATAAAGACAGGTTTTGAATCAAATGTGATAGCAAGTTCACATAACTTAAATGGACTATATTGAAGTATGATAATTTGTTGGAATTCTAGTTTTTCTGGTTTTATCTTTCAAGTAAACATTTTGATATACTGTTTTTTATGTGCTTAGGATTCATTAAACCTCTTGCTTTCTTTTCCCCAAACAGTTACGAGTACACAACAATCTCAGAAATTTGTTTTCCCTTTTTCTGTTTTTTTTTCTTATGCATATTCTTTTTCTCTCCTTAACTCAACATACTGTATTTGTATTTATTCATGAGCCTTATTCCATTAAGTCTATTGTAATTTAGTCATGGTTACAAACTTACGTATCTTTTTGGTGAATTGAGAGAATCTTTACTGCAGTGTCATCTAGAAAGTAACACTAGGTATCCATTGATCTTTTAATGTTTGTCATTTTGTTTCCAAGAAAATAAATAAATGTTTTCATATATCTTATATTCATTATACTAGAATTGTTGGTAGGCCTCCATTTACTAGTTGAAATATTAGTAGTAAGGCTTGATATACATATGTTAGTGCTTATGTAGCAACTTTTATTTATAAACCTGCAATTGTGCATAATTTTTTTTTGTGTTTAGAAAAATATTTGCCTTCAATTATTATTTTTGTACTTTGAGTAAGTGTGTACTTAAGTGTTGTGAGATAAAGAATTACAACTTGCAAAATTCTGTGTCACCTGTATTAACTCCAGTGTGATAATTAAGTATTAGTTTTTTGCATTCTGTAAAATGGGGTGAATAGGAACATTGAGTTAAACAGGAACAAGATTAGAATTAAGTACCTGGCTGACACATTTTCCTTAAATAAAATTATATTATAATAAAACTGGGACCATAGTGGTTGAGGGGTCAGACCTCTCGCCTTCCACCTTGGCGATCTGGGTTTGATCCCCGGTGGTTCTGGGCCCAGGTTTTTTGCAGTTGGGAAACATGGCGGACATTGTCGTTGGCCAGCGGGTTTTCTTGGGGAACTCACGCTTCCTTACCCCTCTCATTCTGTTGCTGCTCCACACTCACCTCACCCTCGCCTCATTCATTCTGCGGGCCGGACGGGCGAAACACGTCTCATACACAATGTGACCCTGCCAGAAGGCAAGAACAAATAGTGGATTTTCATTTTTATAATAAAACTACTATTTGTAAACTGTTTTAGCTTGCCTATCTAAAAATACAGTTCATAAATCAGAGTAGAGTTTACTTTGCAAAATTTTAATCTGAAATTGTGTTCATATTCATCCCAATGTTTCTGTTCACCCTGTTTTACAGGTATCTGTTAGATAATTAGTTCCTTTTTGAGTTTAGTTTTTATCGCTGAGTTTATGCTCATGTTAATTGTATTTTATGTAGATTGTGTAGTGAGTTTCAGCCTAATTTGTTTGAAATGAAGTTTTGTTAGATTATATGTTCTGCTGTAATGGTTATAGTTTTAGATATTGATTTTTCCAAGTGTTTGTGTTTCAAGCAGTTATCTTCAAATTATTTTGCTGGTTGTATTTTGATGATACAAACATCTAATAATCAGATGACACAATTTTTTGCAGTTGTATGTGGTTGCAATGTTTACCTGGCTATGTCAGCTTCTTTAGAAACAGCTGTTGGCTTGTTGTAATGTGGCTGGCAGTGGCAGTGTATTGATAACTGATAACTATTAAACTGTATATGTAGTGGCTGAAATGTAAACCATAATGTGCTGGGAATATTTAGTTTTGAACCAATAGTTAAGTGAGTTTTGACGTTGCCATTATTGGCAGTGTTGTGCTGAGAGGTAACAAGCAACTGGGATAATTTATTACCATCCAAAACAGTGCCACCATTTCATATTTTTTGCTGTTGTGGTATCCGTATGGTTATAAGGTGGCTGGTAATGTCTTCAGCAAGCAGGTTTTCTCAGGGTACTCCTGTTTTCCATGCCCTTGTACTCTCCTGCTGCTCCATTATCATCCTATGTCTTCCTCATCGTGGCTTAAGAGTTGATGGACCGGACGCGTGAGCCATGCTGTAGTGTGGTACGGAAAGTATTTTTTCTTGTGTAACTATTATAGGTCATTTGGAATAAAGTGAGCACTAAAGATTTAACCTTTGAAAATAATAACTAGCCATTACTGCATATTAGTCTTGGAGTTGGAGTAAATATAGGGTAGAGGGAGTATCCTCTATACAGCTGGGTACGAAATTTGTTCAACATGTGTCACGTGACTTTAGTGAAATATGTGCAGGAGGTTTGAAATAACAGTGAGAGCTAAGATAATAATTACTTAGTAAATTGGGTTATTTAGGTACCTTAATGAATATATGAACTAAGGAAAGCATACTACCATATTGTTGCCTAGTATAGTTGCGTAGAAATTTCAGAACGACAAATGTAAACAATTTTTGCCATGTTACTGTTTTCCTTAACCCAGCTGTTTTTAGTAAAAAGTAAATATTAGCTACATAATTACTATAGTGTTTTGAACAGACATCTTGGTGACACCACATGACTAAATATATATTCTGGAAGGTACGCCATGAGTTTCAAACAACACAATTGCATTTTTACGACGAGAAAACATAAATAAATGACACCAAATACTCGGGACCATGTTGGACACACATTTGTGACGTCATGTTCCCTCTATGATATTAGTCGACATTAACAATAGTTACATTATTGTTTGTATGGTTGGTAACGAATCATTGCATGTAGTTCTGGTATTTCTCTCTGTATACCATATGCTTCAAAATATGTATTTAAGCTCTTATTGACATACCTACTGACTGTGTGATTTTATGATTAGCGTCATCACAAAGTGATGAAACCGCTCGTTGAATTCAAAACAGACGTAGTTCAAAATCCTCCGACAGGTGGCATCAGAGTTAGGTTTTCGCCGCTTCGGCTTTGCTCGCTTGAAAGCGAGTTGAGTCATGAGTGTGTTTGTCCGTTGTGTAATAAATGTAGGTTTCTTATGAACACATTCATAAACAGTTACTTCTAATACTTTTGAATATCATTGATAATATGTTATGTTATACGATCGCCAGCCTGAGCATGTGGAAATAGAAAATAACATTTCTTTTTCTGTTCCACACATTAAGAAATATTGCGTCATCATCGTTCATGGCAGTATCCTGAACGGAACTTGAATTTTTGAATTGCGTGTCGTGTGGGTTTATAGTGGCGGTTTTGAATTATAAATTAATATACTATGCATGTATTTATGAGATAAGTAACGACAACAGTGTGTGTTGTAACTAATTAGAGTCAATGAAGAGAAAACAGTTTCATAAAACGGAAACTCGCAGGTATTTATAACTAAGGACAATGGCGGGAAAGGCCGCTAGGCTACTAATTACAAATAAAACAGAAAGAGTTGTGCACAAGTACTCACAGGATGGTACTTGCAGATAGAAACACACACACATAGGACGAACACATTACTATTGAGTATAGCATGTATACAGCGCCCATTCATTTAATGAATAGATATTGCAGGTAACATTTATCAGAGCAGTGTAATGTAAATGTAAACATTGTATGAGCCTATGTAAATAAATGCACGTGGCAATGTTTATGTTAACATGCAGCTGAAAGATATAAACTGGTGGAAAATAGAAAAAAATCAGGGCTTTTTTGAGTGCTCAATTTATCCCGAATCACCGTTAGAAATGTTTCCAATGCTTTTATCTACGAAAAGAAGACACACTTCAAACTGTGTCCCTATGATTCAAAAAATGCCATCCATTTATAAAAAACATGTTTCCCAAGCTCGTAAAACTAAGTCATATAAACCTGTACTGAACATTACCACAAACTTTCCACAAATAAAACTACAGGATCATCGCTTGAAGTCTCGTTGAAAAACTGTTTCTACGAAAACACTGCATGCTAGTTTAGTAAAATTCTGGATTGGACTAAACTTGGACTGGATTCAACATGGAGTGAACCCAAAGTGAAAGTGGAATGCAATGTGTTTATAGTAAAATTTTCGATCCAGATTGACACGTAAACATGGACTGAATCTGTGACTAAAGACATCTCTTTGTGAAACATTGAACTACGGGACAAATGACTGAGGCGATTATTTGCTAGATATTTTGTTTGAATTTATTTGTACGAATGTTTATTTTGATTTATTTGGCACTTCAAATTATTTTTAGCGAGTCCAGAACATTTCTAACCTCTTACATAACCAAAGAAACAATTAAACATAGCGACGGCTTTGTCTTTGTTCAGTTCATTCTAATGGGTATTTAAAGTAAACGTTTCAATCCGGATTCTACACTCCAGTCCATCTTGCCAACTGGAGTGGATTACTCGCTCCACTCCTACTCCAGTCCGGTAGGAAAGTGTTTACAGTAAAATTTTAATCAAGGTTCTTCAGTTCACTCCTAGTTCAATCCAGATTGAGTGGTTACTCTAAACATAGTAAATGTTTCCAACCAGTGTACTCACGTTGTTTGTTTACAATGGTGCCAACTATAATTGATCACATGGGCTGCAACTGGGACTATCCACATTTGTTGTTCTACCCATGCACATTGTGGTTGCCCTTAGCATAGACTGAATCTCATTACACTATTTGTTATTTGTTCCTCATTGCTAAAAGTTACGTTGGCTCTTTCCCACTCCACCAAAGTGTTTTTTTTGTTAATCTGTAGTACCAGTAAAAAAAGCAATTTTTACAATGTTTTATATAAATTTACATTCATGTAGCTATTGTTAGATTGGTCTATATTGCAGGTCGAACTATAGATGTGGTTTAATTTAATGTTGGAATGCTTTATGCTCACTCAAATAAAATGTTTTATTAAAACAATTTATTACACATTAGTGACATTCACACTGTTTTTAATGCTGTGTAATTGTTTTTGTGGTTTTTGAAAGCTTTCTGATTTTGTGACACTTTTTTTGTAAATTAACAGTTGCCAAAGGCAGTCGTTTGCACAGTCAACAACTTATGACGTATTCCAATTAACTGCTCTGAGGGTGCTCTCGGAGCGATCTGAAAACTGACCGTGGGTGTGTGTCACGTAACTGTTCACGGCGAGTGCGCTTTGTTTATGCTCTAACAACTGTAATATGCAGAATTTACAGTGCAAAACAAATAATTTGCATCATAAGTTTCTTAGAAGCTAGATGATAGTAAACGGAAATTAAAATTTACGAAATTCGGAAAGATACAATTTTCATTTTATTTTTCTTAATAAGCTAATAAATATTAGCACAAACACCAGTAAAGACTAACTTTATTTCCTTTTTACTGACAAACAATATTATTAGTAAAATGACAATATTTTTGCTTTGTATTACAGTAGAACCCCGATTTAACAAACTTGGGAATAACGAAAATAGCGATTTAACAAAAAAATTTTTAGGAACATTCAAAGATAAAAAAATGTGTTAAGTAACTAACTGACTTTGATAAAATTGAATATTAAATGTAAGTTAAGTCCTTTAAAAATACTAGCACTGACCTCCGTACATACTTATTCCTCCGTAGAAAAGCTTAAACCGTCTGACAAGAAATGAAAAAAAAAAATTGTTGAAAACTTTGGTTGCGGGAGACACACGCGTGGGCGCACCCGAGCGAGCGACGCTGTGTTGCATAACAAGCGCACGCGGTGGACAGCGCAGGCACTAATTCACAGATGGTGCTTCGTGTCTCCGTTAAAATGTGTTGCAGTGCCGCCTGCTCTATGGATGAATTCTACTACCGGTAGAATGCAGTGGTGTGCAGCATGATTATTTATACCCACGTCCCTTGATAAAAACAAGTGAGTTTATAAAAAAATATGTGATATTATTTATGCAGACTTTTTACAATGGATTTATTACCGTAAACGTAAATAACTTGTTTCTCTGATGCTAAAAAACCGCTCGAGTGCAAAGCATTTTTAGCGAGTTGTCCAACACTAGTTTGTTTCACGGGCGCGGCTGCATACAAGCTACAATGGCTGCCGCCGCACATATTTAATTATTATTTTACAGCTGTCTCACAAATTTTAAATTCAGTTTTCGTTAAAAAATTTTTTTTATTATTTTTTATGGGATTTTCCTTAATTTTGTTGGTGGAGTGGGCCGGAGAGAGACGGAAATATTGACGGCTCGGCGGTGTTAGTCATCACTTCTCGTATGTTGATGGTGCGTGCAAGGATGGCCTAACTCACCATGGGCACTCTCTCCGAGCGTTCCACTGGAAGTTTTTTCGCCGATTTTCTTTTTCTTTTCACTGCTGTGGGTTACCTATTGTGGAAAATGTGTTTTGTTATTGTTTTGAACCAATACTTTTTTAAAAATTACCTTAAATTCCGACGAAACATGCCTGAAGATTTTACTTTTTTTTTTTGGAGAGGGAGGGGGGTGTGAAGTCTTATTTAACTAAACATCAATTTAGAGTAAACATTGTCGGGTCCCATGGCATTTCATTAAATCGGGGTTCTACTGTACCTACCTGTTACTTATTACGCAAGTGCTAAACTGACAGATGATTGCTGGATTTTCACCCCAGCGAACATTTTCTCTTTGTTTACATACCCAGTGATCGCTGCTATATTTGCATTGAAATGCAGAACTGTCTGTAGAGATGGAGCAGGAAAAATTGCTCACGGTACATACTCGGTGAGTGCGAGTTGCAAATGGAATACAAAAATCTGAATGGACTCACCGCGAGTTCTGGCAACTGGAATACGTGGAACTCGGCCAGTGCACACTAAGAGCATTCAAATGCAAATACTGGAATACGCTATTATTCATGAGAATTGTCTCATGATAGGTTATGCAAGTATCATTTGGTAAAAATATTTGGTTTACTCCAGACTAGTGTAGAATATTTTTTCAACGTACGACTCAGTCCAGCTATTAATTATATGAATATATTGTTGCTTATTTGAAATTTAATGATTGTTTAAAGAAAATTTCTGTGATACTGTAGCTGGTTTTGCAATCCCTCTGAGCTGTAAAATTGCTTAGTATCTGAAAGTTTCTGTAGCCAGCTGTAAACAAATTTGAGTTACTGCCCAATTTATAGCAACCTCAAGCTTTGCAAACTAATAAATTAGTCACTGCGATGAAAGATTTTGTAGTACTCCAAATCCTGCATTGCTAGTTTGGGCTTGTGAAAATAACTCTGGATCCCTTTAACATGCTAGTTATGTTTGTTTAGTTGAAGATATATGTGTAGGCCAGGATGTACCATATAAGCTTTTGAGTTGATTTTTTTTTATACAAAAAGGAAAACAATATTTGAGGTAGGAGTGTTGCAGATAGAACACAAAATTTTTAATTTTACTAAAACACAAAAACTGATATATTTTTATCCATGTTTTCTGCAGTGTTTAGCAATATGGGTTGTACTTAATAAAACACAGGCTTTTGTGTGTCATTTGCCTGTGCTGTACAAGACCAGACTTAAGTTTCTCCTCTAAAATCCTAGGTATTTTGTTTATGATATTAATTTTAGCAGTTAACATGGTTAGTGGAACTGAGTTAGTCGACAGTTGTAACTTTATTCACATAGTGGGTTTTCACATGCACTCGACGTGTCCATTAAAAAAACATACATCATTGGTAGGAGACATGAAACTGTTTGAGCACATAATTGAAATCAAATGTGGTCACATGAACATTGTTATAATAAGTACCACATTTTAACAAAAGTTATTTCAATGTTACTTATTTGGTAAGTTTAAAGTCTCTGCATCGCTTGCTATGTTGGATTATTTTAGTTTTTTCAACTTTTTTTTTTATTTCTGAGGGTAAAAACAGGAAATTGGCTATTGTAGCAGAAATTCTATTTATCCTGTGCTACACAACAGGCATGGCAATTTAACTATAAATGTAAAGTCAACCCACTATCAGTCCAGCAATTTTTGTAGTATTTATTAGTTACGTGCTACCTATTTATATGTTACAGTTTCTGTTGTCATGACTGAACTAAATTGCAAGGTAACTAGAATTTCTGGTAGACATAAGTGTCCCATTTTTCTTCTTTTTTTTAAACGAACTATGTATTCCAATATGGCAAGTGATGTCGAGCCTTTAGAAGTTCATAGTTTTTTAATTAAAAAATGACTTCAACTTTAGTTACTTAAACTGTATATTGTGTATTCTACTCTGATCAGCCTGAACTGTTTTGTTATACATGTGTACCACTTGGAATTTTCTTATAAAATCACTCTTAGTAGTCGTACAAATTTCAATGAAGAGGCTGTGGTTCGCTCAGTGACTAGACCACTTGCCTGTCACCAAGGTAATCTAGGTTTGATTCCCGGAGGGGTTGATCCTCAATTTTTTGTGTGTAGAAAATATGACAGATGTTGTCATCGCCTAGCAGATTTTCTTGGTGTTCAGTTTTCCCCACCGTTCACATTCTGTCACTTCTCCATTCTAGAGCTTCATTTACATCAACCTTCCGGGGTCCCAAACACCTAATAGTGCCCTGCCCTTGTAGAACCCTCCCCAAGTGCTATTTATTATTATTTCACTGAAGAAAAATTCAGCATACAGATATTTTTCATTTGATTTGTTTTGTATCCCCTTGGGAAGTGGTCAGATAAATGATATACGTAATTACATTTTTTAACTACTAATTTTGTGCCAATTTTCTTATTATTTGTTTATACATAAAATTTTTGTCTCATTACTGTTTGTTAATGGCATGAGTACTGTATTTTATTTTACAGTATGAACCAAATTGAGTTTTGAATATGTAGTGTATGTTTTACATTTCAAGATGTTCCTTAAAAATGTATAGAGTAGTTTGACAAAACATTTTATTATTTCTAATGTAGTGTGTACGTTAATTAAATTTTATGGTATGGAATAATTTTTGAAGCACAAAGTTTGTTGCAGTTTGAAATACGAGCATAAGTCTTCAGATTAAGTTAATGCACTCATCACAACATTTTTTTTTGTCTCTGGAAATAGGTCTTTAATTTAACTGGAATGCACTGTGGAGCTTCCAGCAGTTCTTAGGTAATGTTTGTGTAGTAATGGACTGCTTTTCTGCCAGTGTTTTCTTCTTTGAAGGAAATAAAGTTGCTCGTTGAAATTAGGTGAGTAGAAAGGATGTGGTATGACTATCTTGAAATTTTTCAGCAAAAACTGTTGGATGCAACATGCATTGCTGATCACTAATTCTTGACATTTTTCCAGCGTTTTTCATTACTCATGTTTGTGCAGACTTTTCTAATTGTTTGAAACATAAATATTTTTGTCACTTTTGTCCAGAATAATACAAATAGGTGTGTTGCCCCAATCCATCAAATTAAAAAATGGATCATCTTAATCTAGAAATTTGAGTGAACCTGGCAACATTTTTGGGATTGTAGTGGAGTTAATTTTTTTCATTTATTAAATTGTTTAGATTAACAGTTTTAAATGAAGCATTGTAGTGATATTATCAGACATAGTTATTAAAAAGAAAGGTAAGACTATCAAGAACTTATTTTCTGATTATTTTTAAGTACTTAGGCCTCAAATCATCTTCCACGTACAAGGTGGAATGGAAATGGCAGAAAAACTCGTGGGTGCATGTAGTCTGAACCTAAATCAAGAATGAGAATAGTAAATGCCCCTCTATTGTTAATAGTAGGGACACACAACCACTGGAAGCTTGTGTTGAACATGCAAAGTGAAAATCAACGTCTATGGAACATTGACCATCCAGATTTTATTCAGGTACATGATTATACATGTGCACTGTTGTACATCGCTAGTGGGTAATGGTCCCCAGAATTTCACACTGTATGTGCTAGTTGGGTTGTCTGCGTATTGGCATTGCCATAATGTTTCGAATTCAAGTGCTTGTATCGCAGTAACGGTGCGTTTGAATGTGTTGTGACATATTAATCTCTTTTGTTCCATGCGTCATTCTGGTTCTTTATTTACTACAGTGGGTCACTACAGTCTAATAGCTGAAGGACTACATGGATAATAATAGACGTGACTCAATGTTTTCAACGTGTGAGATCAGATGATGGTCAAATTTTTTTTCACTGCATACTTATCATCATGCATCTAAATTGAATCCAGATGGTGTTTCGTTCACAGTAGATGTAAATTTATCATCACTTCACATGTTCATCAATACAACCTTCACAGTGGTTGTACACTCTACTATTCACAATAGAGTGGTGATTTCTATGGGAGATGCAAAGCAAAGTGGCTCACATCTGGTGTTGCATTTCTGAACCTTCAGAATAATGATACTGACTGTGCGCTCAGCATTGTATACGTGCATAGTGAAGCAATTTACGGTCAAGAAATAAATACTAGGTGACAAAGTACAGTGTTCTCCATAATAAAAATAAAAGGTTTAGCCAAAAACAGGTTTCTACGTTTCTATAAAGAGCAATGCACAGAGGTAACAGTGTAAAAATATTGTTTTGAGCATTGTAAGTATTACTTACACATTGCAAATTTTGCTAAACTAATTGTTTTCACTTATAAATAATATGAGGTATATCTTAATTTAGTCCATATAAACTCTCAGTGTGTTATTTTTCAATATCCTTATATATTGTGGTTAAATACTTTAAATATATCATCACTGGTTACAAAAAAATTGAGTACTAGAACGGTTTAGCCTAGGCTCGTCCATTCACAGAGTTATACAATTTGTTCAAATTATAAATTGTAATAGTACTATTGTTATATATGCGTGACTGTAATTTTAAGTGTTTAAAAATGTTTATTTAGATTGCAAATATTGTTTTAAAATATTTTTAATGAACCTTTTTTTTTATAAACTTTCGATACGTTGTTTACAAAGAATCTCATTAAAAACACTTCAAAGAGGTTTGCAAAAATGTTGCATTAATGTTATTTGATACTATAAATTTACATTATCTCTTTATATTAGAAAGGATTACCGGTACTTGGAATAATAGCTACATTTTAAGAATGTGTTCCACATAGCTGCATGAATGAACTTATAAGATTTCTGAAAGGACAGTTATAATTGAATACAATTTTTAATCAATTTTGAGGTGTACCAGAAAGGTTTCATTTTCATATTTTTTTTTAAATTATATTTTTGCCATAACAAAATCATTTACGAACACATTCTCTCCATGTGCCTTTATCTCGCGTCACTTTTAATACACATAGTGTGTTGTATATGTAAACTACGCCCTGAATTAAATCCATACGAGACTTTAAAAATTAAAACAAAACTAGCATTATCTTTGCCATGCATACAGAAAATACATTTCCTTCACCATTTTGACCATCTGCATGCATGATGTGGCTGTTGCGTAGTGTTGCTTTGCATCTCCCATACTCGTTCTTGATTTAGGTTTGGCTACCAGTACCTTTGAGATTTTCCATCATTTACATTCCATTCTGTGTAATCCCAAAGCCTTCATTAAAATATGCTGGTATCATTTTTATGATTAGGATTCATGCATAAGCAGCACACAATCTTCAGCTGCAGTTTTCTCTATATAAAAGCAGTCTTTGCCATATTCTCTTTACTTTTTTCACCAATCATAATTAAATGGCTCTTCTTTCTGCCAGCATCAACTGAAACTGTCTTCACCTATCTGTTTTATCAATATAGATAAGGGACTTTATTTCAAAATTGCATAGAGAAGTGTGTGCTGAAGGTCCCTCTCAGTAAAGTAGTAAGTGCATTTCAAAATTGGTATGCTACTTTTAAGTGCTGTCTATTTTTCTATGCTCGGCCGCTTATCTGTTTTGGATTCTTCACAGTTTGTTTGTAAAATACAATTATAATAACTAATTACATTCCAAATTAAATCTGAGGTTTATTTGGTAGAAGAATCATCTTTCTGAATCATGTTCTTAGCTGGCACAGTTTTCATAAATGTCATATCTGAGCTTTCTTTTTTCTATTTTATTTTTAGAAGTGATGGATAGTAATGTGTAGCTAATTTATTATTTGTAGGATGCTCAGCACCAACATATTACCACTTAAGGTTCTTATCTATGTGGGCTACCTTGGTGTATGTGAGGCACAAAACCGATGGAGTGTTAGTGACATCGGTCGGCCTACGTAATGCATTATCACCTCTACATGCAAACCCAGCAACTGGTGCGCACAGCTTTACTACAATACTTTTTCCTATGGGACTTTAAACGGTGACCATATTATTTTATTTGATACTCATGGTTCAAATACCAGCACTTATTTCTATTATTGTTTTTTTTAATCTGGATGGAATTTTTCTAGATACAGCAGTTGAGTTTAAAAAAAACTGTTTTTAGCTGTTTTGAGAGTCTTGAAAATCGTGTTTCCGATAAGTGATCGTAATTTTTAAACTTATAGAAACATTGTTTGAAATGTGTTTTCTTTTCGTAGATGTACAAACGTAATGCACGTAGATGTGTTTCTTCCAAATATCATTACTTGTAACTCGCTGCAATGTGTTTCAAGCGGAGGTAAATGGGAACCTTAATAACTGTTTGTAAGATGACTGCGTGGGGTGTAAGGTATGTGACTACAGATGATGAGTTCAAAAAGTTGGCATCTTATGTATTGACCATTTAACAAATTACAAAATGTGCTTTTATGATATGAATGTATTTCAGAATAGTTTTTGCCGATTTTCATAACGGCTTCCTTTGTACTACATAGAATGTTTTAAATAAAAAAAATTAATAATCTTCAAATACTTACAGTAATTTGTAAGTATTTTTGAAGTAGTTTCGTTTGCAAGATTGCATTGAACCATTTTCTTATCTGTTTTTTTGAATAAGAAGGTTGTGTTCTATAGAGTTTGGCTGTTACTTATATTTGTCTTCCATTTATTAATTGTACTTAATTAGTATGGGCCTTGGTATTTTCTAAATTATATTTAATATCTACTTAATTTGGTGATGGAAAATAATCAACTAATTGAATAAAAGGCAATAAGTTCAATCTCAATCATCTAAGAAAGTAATAAAAAAGTAATACAGTACTGTGAGAATGTCTGTTAGTTTTGATTTCATTTAAATTAATACTACACTTGGGCCAGTTTTTTGCATAAAATAATTTTAGAAGTAAATTTTGTATACTTAAGTTTAATGCTATTAAAAAGAAACGGGCATTTTAATGTTGCCAGTATTAATGTTTTATATTTTTGGCATTAAAGTACCAGAAATATAGTACAGTTATCCACGGACAGATTATCCAATTTGCGGCTGAATTGTGGTGAATTTTAATGCAACTCATAATGTTTTAAAGTTGAGTATAATTATTTTTATATGACTTTTAAGAGAGAATCAACTACAGTATCATTAATAACTGATATAAAATTTTTAATGCAATATTAATTGTGACTAAATAATAGAATACATAATTATTTCTTCAGTTCTTAATTTCAGTGGGCTCAGCTGCGAGCTGCTAACCCATCTCATTAGGACCAGTTATCAGCCAGCTCACTGCTCTTACCTTGCCATCCTTGGATGCACCAGTGTGCTGTAGTCAGAGAGTATTTGAGTTAAGAGAAGTCACACTAAGTTAATTTCCAGCGTGCTAATTTTTTTGTGTTCTCTCCAAGTACCTAAATTTCTAATAAAAAAGTTAACATCTCTAATTGTGGTCATACCGTGAACATCTTTGTTTCTGTCGTAGGCAGCTGGGAGTATTAGTGTTGCCCGATTGCATTAGGGAACTTAAACTTACAGATATAACCTTTTTTTTAAGTACATACTATAATATAATTTTGGAAGAAACTGAATTTGATTTGCTAAACCGTGCGTTCCTAGACACATTTTACCAATTTAGTTGGCAGAAACAGTTCTGTCAATATTTAGTTAAATAGTTCGTATATAAAAATAAATGTTGAGTTATATTCTTAAATAAAGTTTGTATTTATTTTTCATTATTGCATAAAAAATTTGTTTGCAAAGCTAATTTATTAAAATTCTTTCAATTAATAAGCATACTCGCATCAAGAATAGAAAACATTGACATGACATAAATGTACAGGACAATTTTTAAATTCCGAATGTAATATTTTACATTGTATTTATTAATTAATTTACTTACTTTGAAAAGTGTAATTTTTTTTTACATTAGAAGTGCCGAAGGGTGATGTAGAGAAGGGAGGGAATGGTTTGGCAGCAATAACGTGTGACACACCTGCTGAGACAGCAACCTGTACTTATGATGGGACAAGTTGGGCACAAATGACTGTGCACACCACCACTTCACATTACAGCAAACATACCACCATTGTTTACAGGAACCTAACTGCAGCATTTAAAATAAGTAAGCCATCACCTCCCCCAAGAATATTTAATGAAATAATATGTAATGAAATTTTCTCATATAAAAATACAATGCATTCAACAATATTCTTACCTAAGTTTTTTAACAATGAATACAGAATATAAAGTGCTTTACATTATCGACTCCAAGCATTAAATAACAGAAACAATTATGTACAATTGTAAGCAGTATGACCACGCTGAAAAAAATTTAACTTTGATATTAATATGTTGGCTGTGCAAACTCTATTGCTGCCCTTAGTGGCTTGAATAACTGTGCTTTAGGAATTCAGTTGATGTATTTTCGTTGAAGAGATATTAAGCCCTACTCCTACCAATGTGTATAATCTCTGTATTTGTACTACACAGTTTGGTTTATGTAGTCTTCAAAAGTATGACTTATTTAAGAATGTCACAATTTCTGGCCACAGAAAGTCAGTCTGCTGATCCCAACGTAACTTAAAACATATATAAAAAGTTTTACCAGCCTTATTCTGCCATAAATG
The DNA here is from genome assembly GCA_003012365.1 of Medauroidea extradentata. Taxonomy (NCBI): domain Eukaryota; kingdom Metazoa; phylum Arthropoda; class Insecta; order Phasmatodea; family Phasmatidae; genus Medauroidea; species Medauroidea extradentata. Next base: position 56,071 of record PNEQ01020697.1, on the reverse strand, counting down.
ATGTTAGAGGTCAGCTTACTAAATCATCTGCCTTTATGTCTCTTCACGATTCTCCTGCCCACTATCCTAATATTATATTTTTATTGTGGTCAGAAATCTAATTTTCAATTTTAAGAGGAAGTAAAAATATTTGTACTGAAAACTGTCTGTTTTAATGTTAAGTTTTATATATCGTCCTATACATCACGTTACTAAATTTTACAAATGAAAAATTTGGTGCTAAATCATGTGTGCCAAAGTGTGTAAGTATTGTTATTGCCAACTAATCAATATTTCTTATAATTGCTTAGTTGATGAGTTATGTGTTAGGTTCAGTATATCTATAGCTACAAAAGCTATTTTTGAAATGGTGTTTGTAATTATTGTTACGTTAATTTAATTTTCTTTCAATTGTTTTGTCATTTTGTTGTAGACATTTTGGAGAGAGTAATTTTTATTTTATTTTATCATGAATTCAAATTTAAAAATACCTTTTCTTGCTATTAATAGTAATTGGCTATAAACATATTCTTTTTCTTTTCATAGGTGTAAGTAGTGTGTGTGTATGTGAAATTGTACGTTACATTTTTTGTATGATGTGTTGATTTTCAACTTTGAATTGCACATCTACAATAAAGAATATAAATAGCATGGCACCATTTAAAGGAAATTTTATCAAATCTTGTAATCTCCACTTTTTTCTCCACTAAAACATAATAATTGTGTAAAATATAGTTTTATGTAAAATATAGTTTAATGTATAGCTTTACTTTGTAAGTTAAGGTATCTTGCTATTTAGTTGTTTACAAAATATAATGTCTTTCAAACAAAAGAGCATAAACAGAGTGGTTCACTGTGTGCAGTGGATAATCATACAATACTGGTTAAATTGTTTTGCATAGTACCTTGACAATATAAAATGATTAGTTCCTCTTACTGTTTTTATAGATTAGAACCATCCTACTGGAATTGATTTGTTTTGATTGTGTATTATGTTAGTGTTTACAGTTTAATTTTTCTTGTTACAAATCTTTATTTTTTATGTGTATGAGAAACGTGACAAATGTTAATTTAGGATGTAAAACTTTTTTACCTGGATATGGTAGTATTTCAAGATTTTTGCTACAAGAGGTGATTCCTTTCAGAATAATTTTGAATACTGTATTTTAGAAGTAGAATGTCAGAAAGATGCATTAAACTGAATTTGTAAAATTTTTTTATGTATGTGAACTGATAAAATAATCAAATAATTTTTATACATATTTATGTTAATGGTATGCAACATTTGCATTTAGTGTAAATATTATTGTGTATGGAAATGTAAGTTGTATTCTGTGAATATTTACACATCACAGGTAGTGGCGATAAAAATTGTTACATGATTGTGGTTACACATTTTAAGATTCACTTAATCTTTTGTTCCAATTTTTTGGTCATTCACAAAAGACTGATGATTTCATGAACATGTGAATAGGTATTTAAAATCATATTGCATGCAGCGTAGTAGAACAATTTAAAGTCCAATTTACAGTAGCTCATACCTGTAAGAATTTATTGAATTATTTTACTTCAATTGCTGCAGTTGTACTATTTTGACACATTATTAATAAATATTTAATTAGTAATAAAGTTGATTACATTCCTCATGTAATTTTTAATGGTTCATTGACTGTACAGTAATGTTACAAAGATTTGCCAAAAAATTCTGTGTGTCAGAATTGTACTTTATAAGTTTATTTTAATAAATAAGTGTTATTATCATCTGTGTTTTATTGTGTTGTAAAAAAATGTACTGTGTGATCCATGACATGACAAGCTTGGAGAGCTTGACTTCTGTAATGCACATACATAGTTACTATTTTGAACAATACATGTTATATAACAATAATTTTAAGTTGCAAGATGCATGTTCAGGCCACCATGGTTGTAAATATTCTGTGCTATTCCATATAGCATCACTTCCTGTATGCATTCTGTAGGAGGTTAGAACTTTTGACAGTCATCAGTACAGGGATGCCATGAAGTATGTATAGAAGATTTTAAATAAACAATTAGGGAGAGATAAGAAAACAAATACTGTATACTGTATATATTTTTTGTTTTTTAGAGAATTCCAAACCCCTTGAAAATTATCACTACGCATGAATATATTTAATGTATTATTCTATAGACATAAACAAATACCTTCAGGCTCCTAATAAATAATTAATTAAACATAACCTCTCTCGTGAATATACATGCAAATCAAATATATGCCACCAATAAACATGAATCACTTAAAACCCTTGCTTGTTAACACATAACCTCAAATTTTGCGACACATCATGCTGCGATTCTAATTTATTATTACTGGTTCAACGACAATAAATAAATAAATAAATATCACATCTTTATTTGCAGTTAACGGAAAATACGGAACGAAATTAGTTCATCCAGTGTGGCCAATGTAATGTGGATGGTACAGCTTGAGATTTAAACATTTTTACTGGTACTAAGTACTAAGAAAGCCATAGGGAAACCCTAAAAATGTTAACAATGTCATGTATCACATACCAATCCTTCTGAAGAAACAAAAGTGCCATGGGCTTATCAAACCAGTTGCTTCACATAATACTGTCAGGCCAAATTTTAATGATCCACGTAAACAGAAGTCAACAACAATTAAAACTTTTAAACTAGCCACTACCAGACGAGTGATATGAAACAATAGTCGAAGTCTTTGGAAAATACAAGACACTGTTACTGCCACAACATACGTGGGTGATACTTTTTAAAAGATTTGTGTTCCAACACACTTATACAGCCTTGTGCATTTACACTGTACGATCAGGTCTGTTACTGTATGCACTTGCGCACTGCCTGTGGCGATGATTCAGCAGACATCTTCCCTGACAAGCCAGTCAACTTGCAGCATGAGGGAGGGGGTTAGAGCACGTAGCAGCCAATGTCATGCACACTTTCTCCGTCCCTGCTACGCCACAATGTTGCCGTACATCACTTGGCCAATTTGGGTGCATTTCCAGCAGCTGTATACTTATGCTTTTGTAGACAATTTATAGTCATTCATATATGTACATACATGAAAGATATTTAACATTTATACTTCCAGAAGTTTATAATCACATATTACTTTAAAATATTTTCCTGCAAATGTTTATTTTTGGACGAATGTTTGTATACATTCTCTATAATATGCACGGTTGTAAAGGGACATGTCTACAGTCAAATCCCGTTACATACGAGTACGGCATATTACCAGACATTCGTAATTACAAGTGTTTTGTAGTGCATCAGCTGGCATATGCAGTTTATTATAAAAACGTTTGGTAATTAGGAGTGGTATCGTCATGAGCACTTTCGTAGATACAAGAGATTCACAAACATCAATATACCACATAATTTTTTTTTAAATTTAGAAGTAAACATAATAAATACAAACACACGTGAGAATCACCATCTATCGGCATATCATGCAAAGCGTAAGATTTGGCAACAGTGGAAATTCAGTTGCATCTGGCAACACTGTCAATGACTTGCTCGACCTCAATTGTTATGGATGCCATCTTGGTACTGCACGAAAACGAATGTGGCCCATTGAGCACACAGCATCACTTTCGTGCAACATGTTTTTATTATGATAACGAACAGCACTGCAGAATCAGTTTCTAACTCCCTATCATTTTGTATTGTGTATGTTATACTGCAAGAAGTTACGTTTACGATAATTAACCTGCTAAGAGTTGTTCCTTGAACATGTTAGGTTTGCCTGATCACTGCAACATATGCAAGCAAACTTCATTTGGATCACATTTTGAATGCTTTGATATGAAGTTTTACACTACTCAGCATAACCCGAGTAAGTTCATAAACATCCTATGTAATTTTTTATACTTATGTGTTTTGATTTCTTAACAATTGGTTTTTATTTTGGTGAAATTTATGCAAGAATGTAAAATAAATTGTACTCAGTTGGGATAATGTATGTACTAAAATCGTAATTGTTTTCGGTTTGAATTCTTCACGGCGCTACTTTTTTGTTTGTCCAATCATAAGACATCTTATTGGTGGAGAGTAGTTAATTTCAGCCACTCACAAGTGAGCTTGCAGTATTGTTAGTTTTAGTTGCTGCTTCGCAAGACTGCTTTTTTTGTTTTGTTTACCTTAAGTTTTTGCCGTGTTGTAGCAAGTGAAAATGGTAACATAAAAAACTAGTGGAGATTGTGGAATAAATAAATTATAGAATATTATGCCTAATAAACACATGCCTTCTCATTTTTGGCAGTTTATTTTATGTAACAGCAGAGGTACTAACCAAGGTAAACTATACAGTTATTATTCCAATCCCATGTAATTATGTCAATAACCTAAAAAATTGGTTGTTTGCGTAAATATTCGGTTCTTATAAAAACTCGTAATTACAAAAAAATTTTTATTTTTTTTTTTTTGCTATTAAGAACTCTTGTACTAATGAGCTTCAACTGTATTTAAAAAAAATATAGATATTTTATTTTAAAAACATTTTTTACTAGAGTTGATTGGAGTTGTATTGACACACAAAAAAAATTTTTAATGCAATTTTTGGGTATGGTGGGGTGTTTAAAAAAAATCTGATACAATTTTCAAAGGTTTCGATTTTACGAGGTCATTATCATGGACTGTGAGGCTTCGTAAAATCGGGGTTCTACTGTAAGTGTGCACTATCAAGATACTATTTTCCTTCATGTTTAGTTATTCATATTTTTGGTTCATGTATCATTATGTTGAAAGGTTTATTTTCTTGCCTACATATTTAGATTAAACAAATTATAATATAAAGTTGTACTGGTGTTGAGATTTTCACAGATCTTTAATTAAATAATATCCTTAATACTTACAGACATAGTCTAAAACCATATTTTTATAAAATAGCCTCACATTATTATTTTAAAAAACCTTGTTACAATGTCAACGCTATAACTAATACAATATGTTCACTTTGCACTGTGAACCATTCATTCATGGATTTCACAAACCCAATATTAAACACTTTCATTTTTAAACAATTTACAGATACATAAAATTTAATAACAAGAGTTAAAATTTGATGACTAGTTAAAAGATTTAACAGTACATACGAGCAAACGGAGTTAAGAACAAATGCCAAAGGAAACTATGATACTACAGACAGGTTATATTTCTACATTAACAAGACAAAACGCACTCTGCAACAGTTTTCAAAACTTATGTCGGTATGTGAATACCATTCAGGTCACATTTATCAAAAAATAGAAAATGTACACTTACTTCTATAAATGAAGAGTTATCCAAAACTAAAAACTTTCTAACGCTATGAAACAGGAGTAAAATTGGAGAATTGTACTTTTAACTTGCCTTACCACAAACCAACCAACAGTCAAGTACACAGTGAATATGGACTGAATCATCTGTCATAAACAAGTTCCACTTCACTGAGAAATGTTTGTTCTCTACTACCGCACCAAGCATTTACCCCACAATGTACATACACTACAACAGTCTTCTTAACCATGTGTTGTGTCATCTTCCACAAAGTCTGCAGCTTCTTCCCTGGTTACACATTCCACGTGACTCACCTAAAAATTAATGCAGCTCCAAATAACGTCTTACATGATTATAGTTCGCGCGCCAGCTCTTGAGTCTCTGACGGGTATGTGTTTTTCATCCATCAATATATAAATAGCATGTCGACACACCTAACCGTAGTAACGTCTTTAGTTAGGATGTGTTTGCTATAGTGTTACTGTAGCGTACATGACACTTAGGACGAAAAACTCATACACGCCAGGGACTCAGAGCTGACGCACAAACAGTACCTATGCAGCAAGTATTGTACACTGAATGAATTCCTTTCTCTGTAATTTTTTCACACTTTTTTGCCTCTTAGGTGACATTGGTACATACAGTACATAATAAATATTTTAACAAAATTACCAATGCACATCCCTAACCACCATGGATTTTTTCCCCCCATAAAAATAGCAATCTAAAAAAATTCAAATTAAAGTTAAATATATTTAATTATATGAATATTTCTCAAATTTGACAAACCCAATTAAGTATTTGTTTTGTTCAGCTCACAAATAATAAACTTACTGGTACATGAATGGCTAACTGTTCTCTAGCTAGTGGTGAATAGCTATACCTACTGTGAGAAAGTAGCATGTTGATACTGGTTGAGTCAGGATAGAGTAGAGTTATGTGTTAATTTTATGTGGTGATATCTTAATAATAATAAGTTTTACATCTTTTGCAAAGTGAACATAATAGGTGAAATGCTACCCTGAAAATAGACAAATCGAATGTCTTGAAATAAATTAAACAAAAACTACATACATTAGTACTTGTATGATGAGACAGTTTTTACATGTTTGTCGTTTAATATAGTTAATGATTTTATATTGAAATAACTATACCTTTAAGGAGATATTTTCATGGTAGCATTACTCTCACTATAGTTATATAGAACTACATTATCTTTGAAATTCACCATCTTATGAACTTGTAAACATCTGCATACGGACATGGACTAGTAACCAAAAGAGTGTCCATATAACAGTAGTGTAGCTGGATCACAAGAGGTTAAAAAATGCAATCTAGTACAATTTTTGGGTTTTTACGGGTCAAAATTGGATACCTTGATCTTACAAGGTCACTTGCAGGAACGCGAGGACTCGTTCATAAATATTGTTCGGTCTCGTATGCTGCGAGCTGGGATGCGTCGTCATGTCTCCCTCCTGTGTCCCCTTCTAGCTAGGGGGTGGTATGCGGCATCCGGCTAGGGGTGGTTGTGCAGGGGCTCGAGGGTTAGTTGTCAGAGAGCAGAGAAAGCGAACGGTCGTCTCCAGATAGCTTGTGACTGTTGTACAGTGATGTGTAAGTATGTCAAAATATATGAAAGGAAACAGAAATCCGGCGGAACTAGCTATTTAACAGTCTATTAAGATATGCTCTAACCATTACATGATTTAACATTGTTCCTCCGAGGGTCGGATTTCGTTTCGTGTTACGCACAAACGACAAACGCAGGTACCTGGAAAGCCACGACAGGCGGGCCATGTGCTAATAGGAACATGTGACCTCCACTGCACAACGCATTCCAGGCTTCGTTTCGTGCACCGCGGTTACATCGCGCAGAGGTACGCGACGCGCAGTGATACCAAGAATGCTGCACAGCAACGAGTGGACAGTGTGCTCATAGGAACATGGCGTGACCTCCACAATATGATGCACTCCAAGTTCATAATTTTTACAGAAGTTCCAGCCAGCAGAACATTCAACATGTGCGCAGCAGACTCCATTAGGTAAGTCAAGTCTTTCTTTCCCTTACTATTCCTTCCTCCTTTCGGCAGCATGGAGTTAGATACTAAGAACAAGGTGGTCAGACGAAGGGGCAGAGTCAAAGCTGCAGAAACTTGCAGTTTTGATACAGACATCAATCTCATTAGAGTAAAAATGGAACTCTTACTGCAAACATACAATCAATATAATGAAGCCCAGTTCCAACTAGAAGATGACGATGTAGATGTCAATTATTCCACAGATAGAGAGAGATTAGAGGACACTTATGTATTGACAAGGGCAAGGTTTATGTCATTTTTGGACACTCCTTAAAAATATAGCTACACCAATTCCTGAATGATTGCTAAACGCAGAGTAAAACTCCCCACGATAAATCTCCCAAGCTTCTCAGGTAAAATTACAAAATTCTAACATTTTCACATCTTCAACAGTTCAGCTATCAACAATAATAAATAGACAACGTTAAAAGATTTCACCACCTTCTATCCTCAGTAAAAGGTGAGGCACAAAGACTGTTGGAAAATTGGTCAGTAACTAAAGGCAGCTTTCAAACAGCATGGACTCTGATATGTGAGCGCTACAACAACCCTAGGCTCATAGCTAATGCCCACGCAAGAATGTTATTGACTTTTCCACAAGTAAACAAACACTCAGCAACTGGTCTTAGAGCTCTGCTCAACCAGTTACTCAGTTCATGAAGACAGTTCCAGGTTGTACGAGCATTGTTAGATGGTGCATCAAAGACAACATTTATCGCTGAAAACTGTGTACAACGCTTGGGTTTAAAACGTCGTGAGGGTGTATCCACTGCTGGTGTTGGCCAAACTCCATTATCAGGAGCCAGAGGAACTGTACGCTGTGTCATTACACCTGTCAGTATGCAAGGCACTCAATTTGAAACTAAGGCCATTGTGTTACGGGATATCACTCACCCTATGCCACACTCCAGAATTCCCTCAGGCTCAGTGAGACACCCAGTGGTGGATTTAGAAACATATTTTGGAAGGGGCTTAGGCCTACGTGATTTAATGGAGCGTACAAACATACCAACCGTCTCAAAACTGTGGTTGTTTACTGTTACAGAACATTAAAATTAGCGTACATACATGTAGGACACATTAAATACATTAGGATCATCGTAGAGCAAAACTCCTGTTTCCTCTAGGCAACTGGACATATGTTGGCTACATAATGTTGAACACGATTTTGGAGGGGGCTTCAGCCCGGTAGCCCTCCCCTTAAGTCCGCCACTGGAGACACCTTAAGTTAGCAGATCCAACTTTTGATATGCCTGGACCCATTGACATGCTATCAGCAGACATCGTAGGCAAGGTGATAACAGGTCCAAAAATATCAGGTGAGCCTAATGCTTTTCATTTCTTGTTTGGCTGAATTGTAACCGGCACAACACAATGTCAAACACTTGTAAATAACCCATAGGTAGGGGCATGCAAAATTCGCATTTGTGATAAAACAAATTTTTATGCGAATTTTAGTGTTTTAAAACAAATAAACTCGATTTTTAAATTTTTGTTACAGAAGTACGAAAATTGCCATTTTTACCACAAATAATATAGCGAATTGCCTAATTTTGACCTGTTACAAGTTTTATTCTACAAACTTTTAAACGTGAGTATGTATATCAATAAAATTAGAAAATAAATCCAATATTAGGTTAGGCTAACCTCGGGTTCCGCTACGACACTATAACTACCGTGGTATTTTCCTCGGTAACGTAACGTATTTTCAAGACATTTGCCGTAAGTCGACACACACACAGAATTACTTAAAAACTATTTGCACAAGTTTTCGATATAATCACTTAAACTCTGATGCCGGGCACATAAAATAAACAAAGATTTCCCCAAATTAATCTTTGATGTATGTATTTAGTTGTTTTGTTACCACACGTGGTGTGAGGTTTGAGGTTATTTTTTATTAATGGTGTTATTTTATAATTAACATGCCGAAACCCGCAGTTACTGCTAAGCAACGTGCAGCCGAATTTTCAAAAGATGGCTTGTATGCAAGTGACGAAAGAACTATATTTTGCAAATTTTGCAATATTTCGGTAGCGTGGGACCGAAAAGAGTCGTGCGTGAAACATGTTAACAGTGAAAAACACAAAAACCGGTTAAAGGAAAATGTTTCTTCAAGCCATGGTGTCAAGCGACAGTGTTCATTATCGACATTTTTAGCCAATATGAAGAAGGACGGTAAGATTGAATTCATTAAGGACACAACTGAAACCTTTGTAAATTGCAATATTCCGTTGGAAAAACTTGACGACCATTGTATGAAAAAATGGCTAAGTATATCGAAGGAGCTGGTGACCTGCCAAATGCACACACGTTACGGGGAAAGTATGTTGAAGATTTGGCGAAGCAGCGGGTAGAAAACTTTAAGGAAACACTTGAAGGTAAACAGGTGGACGTGTTTTGCGATGAAACCACAGACTGCACTGGAAGGTGCGTGTTTGTTGTTTTATTTCAGTATTTCGGCCACAACTTTGAAAAACCAGCACTTGTAGTTGGCGGTGTTCATTTTTTAGATGCTGCTAATTCAACTAGTTGTACCCGAGCCATTGTAGATTCTTTGAAAGAGTACGACATCAAGTATGATAACGTCAAATCCATTGTAACAGACTCTGCAAGATATATGTCAAAGTGCTGCAGTGCTCTGCAGGTGATGGTTGGGGATCATTTGCAGTATGTTCAGAGTTGGCCACATAAACTGAATCTTGTTGGAAATGTGTGGCTCAAAGAACTGTCAGAACTGAATGTCACTGTTATTAAAGTGAAAAACATTTTTCTGAATACCCGCAAGCGACGACATTTATATGCAAGTTTCCTGGAGGAAAAGTTTGGTGAGAAACGGCCGTTGTTTCCCCTTCCAGTGATAACAAGGTGGAACTCGTGGTTTACAAGTGTGTTCTACCTTGCGGAATACATGCTTGAAATTGCAGAATTTTAAGAAGCAGGACATCAAAGCCCTACAGAATACTGGCGTGGAGTATTTCTGTACAATGAACGAACATGAACTTGCTGCTGTTCATTCACAAGCAATTTTTGTGAAAGAACATGCGAAACAGTTGGTTGACCTGATGGTGAAATTGGAGGGTTCTTCGTACCCAACTTCTTATCTGTTTCTTGGTGACTTAGAACATCTGAAAGACTGCTATTCGCACATTTAAAACCGAGTTTATTTTGAAGAAACAACCAAAGCTGTTACTTCACTTCCGCCTACAAAAGCAGCAGAAGTGAAAATGAGCTTTCAAAGAACTGCATCACAGGCATATGCGAAGCTATCCACATTAATAGCACAGGATCCTAGCAAAAAAAAATTTGACCAACTAAAAGTGTTTGATCCCAGAAACATTATTTTAACCAGTGTAAATCCAGACCTCGTTACCAACATCAAGCAAATTCCTGGTTTTGTTTCTGTGGGGACAGAAGAAATAACTTCAGGATTTTCTCAACCTGAAGTTGCACTGAACCAACAAGCCTCTGAAAATAGCTCTGACATTGTCAAAGCTCTTAATGTAGTAAGACTGTCAAGACCAAATTTTGCAACTAAAGCTTTACAAGCAATTTGGTCACCATGTGCAAATGTTGACTCTGAGCGATTTCTGTCGTCATACAACACAGTTCTCACAGACAGAAGAACCACATTTAAAGACAGTAACTTTGCAGCAATGGCAATTTTTGCATTTGAAGATTTGTGCTAAAAAGTCAAGTACATGTATTTATTGATGTGATAAGTGAAACTATTATTGTTTTAAATTTTCTTTTACTCTTATATACATAAGGTTTGTGTTTACATGTTTTTTCAAAGTGGACTTAATTTGCATTTCAAGATTTAAACTGGGAAGAGTGGACGTATTGATTTATGTAAGTACTACGATTGTTTTTAATTTGAGGTTTTCAGTTTGTTCTTTATCAAAAGAAACTGTTATTTGCATATAGTTTTACTGTTTGTATTTTTAATGTCACCTTTTTTGAATTTGAAAAAGTACGATAAAACCAGTGAATGTACAGACTGACATTTAAATTATACTTGTTTACCGTATTTACTCGCGTAATCGCCGCGTATTTTTGACCAAATTTTAGGCCCAAAAAATGGGGTGCGGCCATTATAAGGGGTTTTCAAAAAAAATACCTTCTAAATTTTGTATGGTGTAGAATATAACAAATATACATTTTTTTTTCTATATTTACTCGTCCATAGCGTGACCATTTCTCCAAAAATAAAGAAAAAGATTTTGTCGGTGTATAGTACAGTAAACATGGAAAAATTAAGAGACTATAAAATCTTGTTAATCCATTCATGTGCGTCACTCAATTAAAGTCGTTCAAAATTATCCCGCATAAGACATTTACATTTTACGGTCCATTACATGTACGCTATTATTTCTCGTGAAGTAGTTTATAAACAAATCCGATTAACGCATAAAACGTCACAACTCTCCAGACGCAGTTACGTTTATCAACGGAGCATCATCAAGCAGCGAGCGCGTCTCGTGTCAACAGCGCGTAAACCAGCGAGCGTGACTTATCGTGGCAACAGCGCATCAACAAGCGAGCGTGACTCATCGTGGCAACAGCGCATCAACAAGCGAGCGTGACTCATCGTGTCTGGTACCTAGATGCTCGGTTCTGCCGAAACGTCTTATAGGCACGAAAAACGAAGGATCTAGTCGTGCGTGCCTGCGCGCCGCGCTTCCGATCGGCGAACGTTTGCAACGGTCGCGTTTTGGAGATCACATTTTTGCCATTCTGGCTAAGATGTTTTCTCGCCGAAGTCCATAGCAAAACCTGATCCTTTGGTAAACGTCTTAACAGAGTTTTACTGTATTCTATCCCATGTTGAAAAATATGGGGTGCGGCCATTATTCGGAATTTTTAAAATACTGCTCTAGGCCTTTCAAAATAATGGTGCGGCCATTATGCGAGTAAATACGGTATTTTGTTTCTGTTATCAATTTCAATTTACTAAATAACAGCCACTCTTATAGGCCTATTCATATGACTTTCCTTGTTTTTTTACATACTTATCTGCAACTGAAAATAACACCACTTTTGTTTGAAAATAAAACGATAAGTGCATGCCCCTACCCATAGGTATAATTTTTATTAGGAATGTTCCTCTGGAGACACAGCTACAGAAGTTTTGGGAAATTGAGGAAGTAACACCAACCCATGTAACCTCTACTGAGGACAAAAAATGTGATCATTTCCAGTCAACTCACACACGTACTACAGATGGAAGATACACGGTCAAGCACCTTGAAAATACGTTGAAGAAGCTACCACAGCTGGCAGATGAATACAGGATGTTTCTGAAAGAGTATGAAGATTTTTCACATGTGTTGAGTGTTCCAGAAGTTTATAATCAGAAGTGCATGCTGCAGTCCAGTCAAGTAGTGAATTCTAAAGTAGCCTATATGATACCCCATCAAGTTGTACACAAAGACTACCAAGGTTCAGGTTGTCTTCTACCAGTACTTCATTAAATGAGTTGCTGCTTACTGGACCGAAGGATATTGGGGATATCATTTTGAATTTTAGAACAATGCCCATTGTATTCACTGCAGACATTTGTAAAGTGTACAGGCAGATTGAAATCCATCCAGAGGATCGCCAGTATCAAAGCATCCTGTGGCGTCCAACCCAAGAAGAAGAGGTACATATTTATCAACTAAACACAGTCACGTACGGGTTAGCGTCGTCTCCGTACCAAGCTCTGAGGACCTTACAGCAGTTGGCATAGATGAAGCTCATCACTTCCCTCGTGCATCACAGGTAGTGCTACGAGACGTGTTTGTTAATGACATAATCTCTGGAACCAACTCTATTGATGATGTAATTAAGTTGAAGGGTGAACGTGTCTCTTTACTAGCTCAAGGTCTTGGCCGATGTTCCTATAGATCAACATGAAACTCTTACGTGTTTTAATGAAGAGACAAGTCCAGCTATTAAAGTTCTCTGTATTCACTGGAGTCCAGCAACCTATGAATCTGTGTACCACATAAACGTTTCTGAGTTAGCCTTCACAAAAATACCTTGGCACATCAGCTACCTTGATGCATACACTATTCAGTTTCACAGGTTTTGTGATGCCTCTGAAAGAGCATATGCTGGTGTGATTTATGTCCGCCTTATTAATTTCTACTTGGTTGGTAATTGCTATGTCAAAGGTTGTATCACTTAAGACATGGTCTATACCCAGGCTTGAGTTATCTGGTGCTCTGCTTCTAGCAAGACTATGGCAATATATAAATACCCTGTTTGAAGACAACTCATTCAACTATACTATACGTATGTGGTGTGATTCTACAACAGTACTTTCATGGATAAAGTCATCTCCTCGGTTGTGGCCAACCAAGTTGCTGACATCCAGACCATCATACCACCGAGTGTATGGACTATGTCTCTTCTGGCTGTAACCCAGCCGACTTAGCATCCAGAGGCGTTTTTCCCGAGCACTTAATTGAGAATGTGTTATGGTTTCATGGTCCAGAGTGGATGATATATTCAGAGGCAAACTAGCCAATACAACAAGTGATGACTAAGAATATGAAGGAACTACCTGAGTGCAAGATGGTACACAATCAAGCCCTTGCTGCTCAAGAAATTCAAAGTGAATTTGTTAACCTATTGGAGAAATTCTCATCACTCTCAAAACTGAAACGTGTGACAGCATGGGTACTTAGAGCTAAGCATTCATTTAGTGCACGACCTTATTGTAACTAAAATATGTTGAACTGTGATGAGATTCGAGCTTGGCTCAAAGTTGTACAACTTCATTATCTTTCTGAAGAGATCAAATTGTTGAAGCGCCGTGAGTGTCCAAACAATCTACGGAATTTGCAGCCATTCCTGGACCCTTGTGCAGTTGTCAGAGTGGGTGGGGGACTACATAATTCTTGGTTGCCAGAGCAAAGAAAACATCCAGTGTTGCTCCCAGTGGTCTCACCTCTCAATCCTTATAATTAACTATTATCATACCATTTTTTTTCCACGTTGAACCACAAACTACCCAGTCTATCCTCCAAAGACAGTTTCTGATAATGAGTGCTCTGAGGCGCTTGATTCAGTTTTGCATCAATCGCTGCATGCACTCCTTAAAATTGCCGGCTAAACCAATTACACTTGCCTGGTGTGAAGTTTTCACAAGTTCGACCATTCCTGAAGGTTGGTGTTGACTTTGCAGGACAAAGCCTAGTAAAGCTCGCAAGGTATCTGTCACAAAAGGTTACCTCTGTGTGTTTGTGTGCATGTCAAGGAGGGCAGTTCATTTGGAAGTTGTGTTATCCCTATGTACAGAAGCATTTGTTGCTGCATTGAAAAGATTTGTGTCAACAAGAGGAACACCATCTGAATTGTTTTCAGATAATGACACACATTTTGTTGGTGCTGCCAGACACTTGAAAGCGGATCATCAAAACCTGTTTTCTGAACCTGCTTGGCGAACGTTGCATATCAAGTTGGCTGAGCTCAATATAATGTGGTACTTCAATCCACCAGCAGGACCACAGTTCGGAGGTTTGTGGGAGGCAGCGGCTAAGTCGGCCAAGTTGCATGAGTTATCGGTGAACAAATACTTACCTTTGATGAGTTGACTATACTCTTCAGTGAAATCTCAGCACTTTTGAACTCTTAGACCGTTGTGTTCCTTGTCTACTGATCCCTCTGAATTTGATGTACTCACTCCGGGACACTTTCTGATCGGAGCTCCTCTCATTGGGTTACCAGAACACAATCTTGCACACCTAGCGTGGAACCGCTTCGATCTGTGGCAGTTGATCAGTAAACTAAAGCAGTGTGTGTGGAAGTGCTGGAGCACTGAATATCTCCACACACTCCAACAAAAGACCAAATGGAATGCTGTTACTCCCAATGTTGAAGAAAACACATTTGTTCTAGTGAAAGAATCAAACTTGACTCCACTGAAATGGAAAATCGCCCATGTCGTGAAAACCCATCCTGATGAAGATAGAGTTGTCAGAGTTGTGACCCTTAAAACTCCAAATGGGAAGCTTTTTAGGCCAGTTTCTAAGATATGTCCATTGTCAATAAATTGAGTGTGGGCATCTGTATGTGTTTATATGTAGCAATGTTTGTATTTTTTCTGACCGTTTGTTGTTTGAAGGTGTTTGTGTTGGAAAAAAGGGTACATTTTTCGGCGGGTGGTATGTTCATTATGTTTATGTTGTTGTATAACTGTAGTTAAGCTGCTGTTACGTGTAAGTAGTAGCTGTCTTCACTATGAGTCATGGGATAAAAAAGATGAGAGAGAACTAAGATGGCGGGCGGGCAAATCTTGTGTACTCGAGTGTAGTAATAAATAGGTAATCTCTTTTCAAGGTGTTGAATCAATAATGAGTAATTTATTGTGTGAGTGTGAACAGTATTAAATAACTATGTACTGTATGTGACTTTGATAAAACTGAATATTAATTGTAATGTAAGTCTATTAAAAATACTAGCACTGGCCACAGTACATACTTATTTCTCCGTACATGAACTTAAACCATCAGTCGAGAAAAAAAAATTGTTAAATGTTGTTTAATACTTTGGTCGCGGGAGTGACTTTGAGATAAGCATGCCCGGACGTAGCTGAGTGAACGATGCTGTGTTACGTGGCAAGCACGCTCCTGGCTGGTAAGTGAACAAGCATCTAAGTATCCAGTCTTCACAGCGCAGCAGTGGACAGCACAGGAACTAATTCACAGACAGTGTTTTGCATCTTCGTTAAAATGTGCTGCAGTGCAGTGTGCTCTATTGATTAATTCTACTAGGGATAGAATGCAGTGGTGTCCAGGGTGTTAATTTTCTGTTGGGCCCTGTGATAAATCCAGCAAATTTATGAAGATACGTAATTGTATTATTTATGCAGACATTTTACAATTAATTTACTACTGTAAACATAAATAATTGGTTTCTCCAGTGCAAACAACAAGAATGACGACTACGACGACAACAACAACAACAACGGTGCTAGAGTGCTAAGTATTTTTAGCGAGCAGACCAACGAGTTTGTTTCACGAGCGCGGCTGCCAACAAGCTACAATGGCTGCAGACACAAGTATTTATTATTATTTTACCGTTGTCTCACAAACTTTTAAGTCAGTTTTCATTGCAATTATTATTTTTTACCATTTTTCATGTGAATTTCCTGAATTTTGTTGGTGGAGCGGATGGGAGAGAGGCAGAAAGATTGACGGCTTGGCAGTGTTAGTCATCACTTCTCACATGTTGATGGTGTGCAGGCAGCCTAACTCTCCATGTGCACGCTCGCCGAGCGTTCCACGGGAAGTTTTTTCGTCAATTTTTTTTCTTTCATGGCTGTGGCTTACCTCATAGTAAGGTAAATGTCTTTTGTTATTGTTTTAGCCAGCATACTTTTTTAAAATTACCTTAAATTTAGAAGAAACATGTCCAAGTACTTAACCTTTTTTTGGTGGGAGTGGGGATGGGTGTGGAGGGGTGAAAAATATTAAGTCGGATTTAACAAAACATTGATCTAGAGTAAAAATTTTTGGGTCCCGTGGCATTTCTACTGTAATTACAGGACAACTCTTGAGGCATCAATTCTTCCTATAATATCAAGTGAACTCTCTGGAACCTTTATTGAGTATGAAGACTGGAAGTTGCCCACAAACATCCAACTGGGGGACACAACTATCAAAATACATGGTCATGCTGACATTCTGCTTGGAGCTGAAGTGTTTTTCTACATTCTGAAATCTGGACAAAGGACAAGGCCAGGAAACTACCCAGTACTTCAAGATTCTCAACTTGGTTGGATTCTTTCAGGACGGTTCCAGCAAAAATCCACTGTTCAGTCGCCAAGTCAACAATCATTCTTTCTTCAGACTATGACATTTGATCAGCAGGTAAGGCGGTTCTGGGGACTGGAAGAACTTGATCACCCTGTTTGAACAACTGAGGAACGACAGTGTGAACAATTATTCCGGGAAACCACAACTAGGGACTCCCATGGAAGATTTGTTGTTCATTTGCCCTTTCGCGATACCCCTCCAACCTTGGCGATTCACTTCACATAGCAGAATCCAGACTCCACCAACTTGAAGCCAGATTTAAGCAAAACCCAAACCTTATGAATGACTACAGAGGTTTCTTGACTAAATACAAGGAATTAGACCATATGAAACCAGTAGGCAGGACACACATGGACTTGACTACAGCATACTACCTGCCTCATCATCTAGTCTTCAAAGAATCTAGCTCCACAACCAAGGTCAGAGTGGTTTTTGATGGCTCTACAAAGACTACTAGTGGGTTATCACTCAATGACATCCTGTTACGTTTCAGAGTACACACTGTGTGCTTCATTGCAGACATCGAGAAAATATATCTGCAAGTGAGGATGACACCTAAGGATACCAACCCGCAACAAATTTTTTGGCGGGAAATGGAACCTGTAAAAAATACTGCCTCACAACAGTAACATATGGCACAGCATCTGCACTATTACTTTAAAGTATCTAGGTTAGTTGGCAAGAGATGAAGCAAATAAATTCAGAATGGCAGCTGAAATACTCAAACGAGACTTTTATGTTGATGACTGCATGTCAGGTGCTGACACAGTCGGAGAGGCTGTTGTTATGCAAGATCAGTTAATAAACCTACTCAAAACTGGTGGTTTCCAGCTAGGTAAGTGGTCTTCCAACCATCACGCACTCCTAGAGGTTATTTCCCAAGCTTGGCAAGAGACTAGGTTTCCACTCCGTTTGGACAGAAATGATGGTGTTAAAACACTCTGTCTACTATGGCCCCCTACAACCGACCAGTTGCAGGTTGACTTCTTGTATACAGAAACCCACAAAGAGGAAGCTGCAGTTTCGTCAATATTTGATCCACTAGGTTTAATTAGTCCCTTTATAGCTTCTAGCAAAATAATTCTCCAGGAACATTGACAAGATAAGTTTGATTGGGATTAAGAACTTCCAACACATCTACAGCACAAAAGGAAACCACTATGCTTACGGTTACCTCCTAATTAAAGACATACAAATCAACAGACTTTCGAAAAGACTGGTTACTTCCTCATTGGGTGTCGAATCACTGCAATCCCAGAACCTGATCTCTCCCATGGAAGGCTTGGTTTACTTTCTAGATGGCAGGACCTTCAGCATCAGCTCCAGCACTTTTGGGACCGGTGATCTCATGACTACTTAAATCACAGACCACAGCATTGTAAGTGGCCTGCAGTTCACAAAAACATCAAGCCAGGCACTGTGATGATTGTCAAGGAAGACAACAGCCCTCCACTGACCTGGAAGATGGGCATCATTTAACATTGCTATCAGGGTAGTGATGGCCTTGTCAGAACTGTCACTGTCCATTACCTGTTAGCACCAATGAACTTGACAACCATTTACCTATATAGGAGCCTCATGTTTGCAAAGTAGTTTGTAACAACATATTTAAGAGTATGCCTGTCGCATGTATTGAAAAAGAGGTTACTCCTTTTTGGTGGGCGGCATGTTCGGTCCTGTATGCTGTGAGCTGGGATGCGTCGTCATGTCTCCCTCCTGTGTCCCCTTCTAGCTAGGATGTTATATGCGGCATCCGGTTAGGAGGTTGTGAAGGGACTCGAGGGTTAGTTGCCAGAGAGCAGATAAAGTGAACGGTCATCTCCAGATAGCTTGTGACTGCTGTACAGTGATATGTGTGTCGAAATATATGAAAGGAAATAGAAATCCGGCAGAACTAGGTAGTTATTTTACAGTCTATTGAGATATGCTCTAACCATTATATGGATTAACACGTATACTTTACACTTTTTTAAGTTATAATTTTTTTTTAAACAGTAAAACCTCTTTATAACGACCACCTGTCTGTAACGACCCGTTTTTAGAAAACCGTGATTTTTTAAATTTTTTTTAAATTTCAAATTTCAAGGAAATCGGCAAAAAATAGGTTTTTGTGCGCCGTGTTGCGTTTCTAGTGGCGAGAACTGTACTTCACGCCCCTCTCCTGCTGTAATGGTACTCTTATCTTCCTATCCCCTCACGTGAATACCTGGCGCGCTCGGCATTCTCCACCTTTGTTCACATGCTAGTGTTCTCTCGCTTGCTGTTAGATACGCTACATGCTCTCTGTTTGCTCTATTGTAACGACTTTATTGCGCGACTTTTGGATTTCTCTTGGTTTTTTACTATTTATGATGACTTATTACTCTTTGATTTTCACAATTTCTATTTGGTATTTCATTTGGTTTTAGTTTGTGAATGATTATCGACGACCCACGCAGTTCTTTTGGCTTTCGATTTGGTTACGATTATTAGACTTGATTCTGTAAACGATTATTGACGACCCACTCAGTTTTTTTTGGCTTTCGATTTGGTTACGAATGTTAGGCTTGATTCTGTGAACAATTGTTGACGACCCGTACATTTTTTAAAACTTCATACGGACTTTCGATTATTTCCATAATGAGTGGAAAGCGAGTCGGCTTGTCGCATCTGAAGAAGTATGAAATAATCAAGGAAGTGGAATCGACACAGAAGCCGAAGTCAGAGATTCCGCGAAAGTTCGGCATCCCGACATTGTTTACTATCGGCCTTTAATGTGTCAGACTTTCTTTTATTGTCTGTTTGTTTAGTGTCCCGTTAACAAAGTGATAATAGTAGTAAACAAATGATCTGCCTAATTTATCACGTTTGTTGGATATTATACCTGGTAAGTTTTTTACTAGTGTACTTTTAATTTTTTTCCTTGTGTACTCTTTAATAAATTTAAACGTTTGCTTATACAGCCGCTACGACTATGCTGTTAATATATAATTAATAGTACACTTTTAGTAGAGTGGGTGCCATGTCGCTACATTTTCTTTGTCCTGAACAAAATATTTTAAACATTGACATGTAACTTTAATATTTTAACTGAGCGATAACGTTACGTCACAATGCACGCCTGCGATTATCTTTCAGTCTGTCTCAAGACAGAGCAGGCTGACACGCTGAGGAGGACAGCTGCTGTGGCATTGATCGGTGCTTGCGCACGCAGCCATCTCTGGCACTCACCTCTCCCCCCACATCACTGTCTATCCTCCCGGCTAGCCGATAACAAGCAAGCGGTGACAAAGCGTGTAACCTCACAGCGCGTGACTTTCTAAGCGTTCACGGCGTAAAAGAAAAGCCCAGAGAGTAGAATACACAACTGTATCGCCTTTTCTCTAAAAGACGCCTGGTCATAAATTTTGTTTATAGCCAAGTTTAAATGTAAGATTTATTATTGCTTAAGATGATTGAACATGGACTTAATGCGAAAATGGCCTATTTTGACATATAGAGGTTCCAAATGGGTCCAAAATCTTATAACGACCACCTCTCTATAACGACCCTAATCTCGGGAACCGTGAGGGGTCGTTATAAAGAGGTTTTACTGTAAATATATACCAGGTATGTTGAACTCCGAGCTTTAATAGAGTTCTGGGTCTACCAACAATCTTTTCTGGTTACGTACAGCCTGTTTTTTTTTAAATGAATGAATGTATGTAACTGTCAAAAGGCTCTTTGTATAAAAAAATTACACACGGTACGTTCTTGTTCAATTACCAGATCTGTAACCATTAATTATGAAACATGTACCCAGAGATAGTGAGACAGTGACTAGAACTTACCTTATTTCTAAATTTAACACCATAGAATTTATTTGCATGGACCAACAATTCCGGTCGGAAAGTGGTAGTAATAAACTGTGCATCTTTAGACAGCTCATGGATCATGTCTGCAACAGCCATCCTGTGCTGGGAATCCAAAGCCTGAAAATTTAAAAAGTTTGTGCACCTTCATGTTTCAACAATGCCACATCTTGAAGAGAATCATTATGCACTACGTATGTACAGCCCCAAACACAACACAATAACTCAAATAAAAATGGTTTAGTCTGGGCAAACACACCTGATCAATTTCATCGAAAAGGTAGAATGGTGCTGGGTCACATTTCTGGATGGCAAATATAAGACCAAGAGCCACAAGAGATTTCTGTCCGCCTGAAAGTTGGTTCATCTCTCTCATCTCTGCATTACGACCTGTGAACGACACTCTGATACCCACACCCGTGAACTTGTCTGCATCTGCTTCCTGCAAGTTTACACAAATTTTACAGACAATTAACATGTGAAAATAAGCACCAATGGACATACAACCATGATAGATGTGGTAGTGTAAATGAAAAGAAAACAATGTATCAGCCATTAGGTTAACTACACTTCAGCACATTTTTCAGTTCATACTTACATCATGAGATGCTCCACCTTCCTCATCGTTTCGCCTCATAACAAGCTGTGCATGACCTGATGGAACCAGCTTGTGGAACACCTCACTGAAGTACTTCGACACTTGCTTGAATGTAAATTCTATTGCCTCATACTTTCTCTGTTCCAGCACCATCATTAGTTCTTTTATTTTCTCATCCCTTCAATGTAAAAAAAAAATATGTGTATTATTGCAAAGTTTATTCACACTACAGGAAGTACAGTAGAAAATAATTATTGGATAACAGTTATTAAATTGCATTCCTATAATTTCGTTATTGTTGTAGTTTACGGTTAAAAAAAAGGCAAGATTTTGTAAATAGTAAAAGTCTATAACTAGGTCAACAGTTTTTATAGCATTAACCATTTCTTTCAAACCAAATGCATGGCTACAGTAAACATGGTGATGCCACCTGTGTGACTTTAGAAAGAAAACCTACGATACACAATAATTATTGCTGGATTTTAAAAGGCACGTACATGCAATACTTAAAAATATAAGTTACTGAAACATTGCTTCTAACTTAAAAAAAATTAAAACGTGACGTACATTTTAGTTTTTTAAAATAACGTAATAAATACATAATAAATGTATATTATAAATGTTACTAAAGTGCACAATTTTTATTAAACCTTTGTTAGAATAATTTTAAAAAAATTAGCTACCCATGTAAACCAAAATTACACCCATATCCCGTGTAGAAACATTATTTTCACTGATAATAGGCAATTTACGGTACTAGACCCACCACGCTATCCTTAACTCCTCTTGTGTCAAGACATCATTGAAATGTTGAGAAACATTTGTAATTTATCTATGTACAACAATCGCTAAAATTATCATTTACTATGTGAGAGAAATGTCTACACATGCAGGTAGTCTTAAGAATTATTAGATTTGTTGTGCACATGCAGTACTGTACATTACATAACCAGATTTCCTTCAACTGTAAATTTAACATTTTAGTTATATTCAGCATATAAAAATATTTCTTACCCTCGATCCAATTCCTCTTTCCTTTTCACAAGTTTCTCTTTCTGGTCAGAGAAACTCATGAATTGGTCCAAAGCTTTCTTGTTTACATGGCTGTACTTCTTCAGATGACTATTTGCTTTCTCCATTTCTTTGAACAGCTGGATAAATAATGAAACCACAAGAAATATGGTAAATGTAATTCCTTTTATCTTATACGTAAAATGTTATCAAGGTTACCAAAATTTACATTTGCAAACAAACAAAATACAGTCTAGTGTAATATGTTGATTGTATTACCACTTTTTGGAGTAACTACCACTTGTCTGACTATACAATTTTTCAGCTTATTAGTGTACTAGTTCTAAGAAATATTTAAGTAGTAGACAAGTTTAAACAGGCAAGTGTGAAACTAAGATGTTGGTATCCTCTGACTGCGGTAACTAAACAAATGTCGCAAAAGTGGGTCTGTATTCTTGCATATACGTATGCAAGGCTTGGAAAGTTCCTTTTTAAAAGTAACCAGTTCAAGTTCCTTTATGTAAAATAGGAACTAGTTCCAGTTCAAGTTCATCGAAAGGAACTAGCAAGTTCCTAAGAAGTTCCTTTCATATTTCATAACTGCTCTTATTATGTCACACAGAATATGACATACGTAATTTAGAACCAAAGTGAGACTAGTTCTCTACATAAAATAAATATTATGTTTTATTTGATTTACCTGCAAAAACACTATAAAGGTTTTTACATGTATATTAATTGTTAAATTCATCTTTTTTTACCAGCATAAAAAAACCATTTTTATTATTCCATTAGTTGGCATTTCACACTAAAATCACTGCAGAAATATTACGCAAATCGAAAGATACGTATGGTATCATCAGCTGAAACTAGTAAGGAAACACTGAAATGGAAAATATGTACTTGAATGAGTTTAGTCAACCTAATGATCTTATCACATTAGACGTTTAAACACTCGTTGACATTTTCCAAAAATAAAATTTTTGTAAATAACTTCCTCCATGAAATTTTATTAATTTTTTTATTCTATACCCATAATGTTGAATACTTTAAATTTCAACAGAACGTTGCAGGCTACTAAGCCATGTCGCCAACGTGAAACACGAATTGAAAAATGAGTTGGGACAGTCTGAGAAAAGAAAAACTTAGGGCCTGTTGTATCAACTTTAAACTAACAGGCTGTTAGTTAACAGTGTGTTAGCTTATTCTCTTGTTAAGTGCCCAGTTGTTTTACATCATCAGTTTTTATTCCCTTGTTAGCTACCAAGTTGTTAAAGAATTTTGATGGTGCATTTATGTGTACAGTATTTTGACAAGTGTGCTACGTTTATATTTTTTTCCGTATTATTTACAAAATACGTACGAAAAATTAAAACTTTTACAAGTGAGAAGTGAAATAATAATGACATTTTACATGTTCAGTCTGTATTAGACTATACTGGGCATTTCACTTAAGTTACAGCACAAGAACCATGTACACTAAACTTAAAATTAACATTAATGTCAAAATAAGTGATGAAATTATAAAAATTAAGAGTTTGAGTTCACCGTGTGATTATTATTAAAGAGATATTCTTTTGGGATTCTCGCTATTTCAGAAGATTGGAGGTCTTAACTTTTAGTTTATAGTATTTCGTGAGACTGTTTAAAAACTCTTCACAGGTTTGCTATCCACACAAATAAAACCTACCTCATTGAAAACCTGCAAAGCCAGTGATATTTATTGCTGAATCCTTGTACAAATGACATGAAACATGTTAGTACTGAATTCCTTATACGTAAATGTATCACAAACACGACGAAAGCCATTTGTAGGCCTATTTCAAGAAATACACTCATAAATACCAAGTCACACAAGTTACGAAACTTGCGTGGAATTAAAAATCAACTAAGTTACTCAAATTGAAACCAGCACAAATATAAAACTTTAGGCCGTATATTTTCCATTTGAGGCATAAATATGTGGACACTGAACTGTGAAACAAAGCTATTACCCTTGCATTAAAAATTGCAGCTTCCAGTGAACAAAGCATGTAATTATCCACTAACATAGCCAATCAATTAAAATTAACAAAGTATCCACCACACTGAATTATAAAGTCCCAAAGTAAATTAACTTCTGTTTTCCTCACACTTCAGAACACAACCAAAACATGTTTGTAACAATAATTTTGTGACAATTTTCCTCTGTAGCTTATAGAAATCAAACTTCACACTTCCTACATTCTTGTACATGCTCGAGAAGGCTACACAATTTGAAGTTAAGAAAATGTATCAAATCATACTTAAGGGCGCGAGACATTTATATTGCAAAAGTCAAAAGTGGCTACAGTCACGATAGCAATCAATAAAATTTTAATTTTAGATGATGCTAAACAAATTTGGAAGAAACAGTGGATGTAAAAAGCACACATTTATAATAATCAGTTTCGATCATGAATTTGCTTGGTTACACACACGTTTTTCGAAGAACAGAATCGCTTAAACAGTTTTCAACAAAATCCATGCACTCGCAGTAGCTTGATTCCACTGACAAAGATGGAAAGTAGCATTGGTGTGTGCTGTGTACAGAATTTATATATGTATTATTGAAGTACAGTATGTATTTATAAACTTTGCTATACAGTAGTATATTTCATGTAAGAATTACACTTTCTGACAGTTGTGGCAACATTCCTATTTAGTCGTTGCCATTGAATAAGCAGTGTTTTCCTCTGTCACAAATAATTGTGGAACAAACACTCTCAGCTGACTCTTAAAGTAAATTAAAATTAAAAATAATTTTTTATAGAATTTTGTACACATCATTGGTCTTCAGAACTATCAAAAACTGGAATTCTTATGTGAGACAGACTATAACCAACAATTTAATCTAACACAGTTTGAATTCCTTTAAAATGCTCTTGTTACGTGTTTAATCTTAACTTAGTTTGTACTATTGTACTAGGTACCCTGAGTTGCTGAAAAGACATCAGCATTTGGAGCAGAATTTTGTTGAACTGGGCAAGAAACTACAATCCGCTGCAAAGTAAAGGCCACAAAAATTAGTAGCAATGAAATTTAATCAGTATGTTACTAAAGCATGTAATTTATGTTTCAGGGTGTCCAGTAAAATTGGTATTTAAATTTCCAGTACTGTATATTTCCCGTACATTTCCCATATTCTCTGAGAAATTACAGTACAATGCTTTGAACGTGAGACTATGTTAACTTGTGCTATCGAAGCAGACACAATAACCATATAATTTTTATATTAATTAGTCAAGTACGGTCCTTTCTAATAAGCCTCGAAAACATATAGAGCCTTAGTACTTTATTACATTTTTATGACGTAAATAATGAATAGAAACAAATGTTTTTATTGATTATATCTTCATTATTTCGTCAACTTGGATTTAATAGTGGATCCAGATGACTTCGTAAGGGGGGCAAAAGATGGCTTATGCTACCCCCTTCCTAATTTTTCTTTTCGAATTTTACAGTAAGACAAGTAAAATATTGGGTGGAAAAGTATTTAATAATGCTGTAATATTGATTTAGTTTAAGTAATTTAGAAATTGAACTTCTACTACACGAAAAATCTGTTCTTCAAAATTATGATACAAAATTAAACTAGTAATTTCGACTTAATTTACAGGCGTTGACATACACATAAACATTATAAGTACTTACTACAAAAATACACCCTAGCTGTACGTTACAATTACACGTAGATGACATTTTCTCAGCCAAAAATTGATTACATTTTCAGTATTAAATGAATTAGCTTCTTCTGGACGGACATTACCTATTTGTCTTGTCTTTGACATACGCCCAGGACACATGCCCTCTCTAAATCCGGCACTGTTTGGATTGGTTAATTTTTATAAAATTTTTGCTATTTTTCCTGTCTGTTCGAAATAAATTTCACTTAATTTTTTTTCCTGTCAGCAAATATTTTTAGAGGTGGCAAAGGTGTGTAAAATATATTAGGTATTTTAGTCTAGTATTCAATTAGAATGTTTTACTTTACATAAATTTGTAAATTGATTGAACAGCTGAAAGTCCAATATTGTTGCATTTGATAGTTCAGTCCACGTGAACAACACAGAAATGCACAAGAAAAGAATTGTGGGAAGAAATTTATAAAACATGAGGGATCAACACAATATAATATTGTATTTATTATTATTTATAAAGTTTTAAATCAGACACGTTTCTTGACAAACATGTACAATTAAAATTTAACAGCTGATTAATTACAATTAAAACAGAAAGAATTGTGCACAAGTACTCACAGGATGGTACTCGCAGATAGAAACACACACACATAGGACAAACACATTTCTCCGCGGACGTGCGGTCACAACGTTTTGCAGACTACATCTGCTTCATCAGGTGAGTGGAGGCACACTCACCTGATGAAGCAGATGTAGTCTGCGAAACGTTGTGACCGCGCGTCCGCGGATAAATGTGTTTGTCCTATGTGTGTATGTTTCTATCTGCGAGTACCATCCTGTGAGTACTTGTGCACAATTCTTTCTGTTTTAATTGTAATTAGTAGCCTAGCGGCCTTTCCCGCCATTGTCCTATTATGTTTACATGATTTTCCGCCATCTTGTCCATACTAAGTGTTCATCTATTATGCTTTTCTGTATATTTTCAAAGTTCCTTCTCGCTTTTATTGAGTGTGCCTCCACTCACCTGATGAAGCAGATGTAGTCTGCGAAACGTTGTGACTGCGCGTCCGCGGAGAAATGTGTTTGTCCTATGTGTGTGTGTTTCTATCTGCGAGTACCATCCTGTGAGTACTTGTGCACAATTCTTTCTGTTTTAATTGTAATTAGTAGGCTAGCAGCATTTCCCGCCACTATCCTATTATGTTAACAGTTGATTAGTTTATATTACCCTCCAGAACAGTTTAAAACTGTGAGCTAAATATATTTAAGTCACATTTTACGAAACATCGCATGTATAAATAATTTTCGGTAAATGAAACAAGCACTAAAGAATAAATGTTTAAATTTTTAATTATAACCTAAATACCTTGAATGTATTTATTTGTGTTTCGAACTTATGTTCCCTGTATGTAGGCGCAACAGTTTTATCCTCGTTTTCACTATTTTTGCTGCCGATAAAATTAAGGCTGTATTTTGCCAACCATTCCTGGTTTATCATACGAACCATGATGCAAATTTTTGCAGTTTCCAAAGACAGCAATTCAATCAAATTTCATACCACTGCTACATCAGAATTGGAGAAATACTCGTACTTAATCCTTGCTATCGCATAAATATGTTCAATCTTTATTAAATTACAATGTTAAACAACACAAAAAATTATCACGTACCGTGTAAAAACAGGATAAATAAACTTATTAAATAAACTTATTCAATAAACCTAAACATACGCCGGCCATTTTCTTAGTCTATTTCAATATACTCGCAATTCGCTTTCTCTGTCAAAAAAGATTCTGTCTATTCACTTGCAATTGATTATCGAATCAAAGACTTCTTTTATCACAGCACACATTACAAATTGGGCATTTATTTTGTAATTTCGTACATAATGAAGGGACTTCATGATTTTAAACAAAACCTGAATAATTCACGGTTTTGCGCATTGCGATAAACACTTGTCTCTAGAAATAACAAGAATTGCAGCTGTTAAAGTACAGTACTGTCCAATTTCTTGATGAATGATAAAGAAATAATTAATGGCAAAGAAATTCCTGCAGAAAAGAACAATTTCAAGTACATTTCCCACACATGCCCGACCCCGAAAAAATCACGTACAAATCCCGTACTTCCCACAATTTCCCGATCGCTGGACACCCTGTGATTAAATAGTTCATCTAGTTCTATCAATCGTGCAAATAACAATAATTTGCACACACAAAATTTTTTTTATGTCATTTAAAGCGACAAGCAAGATGATGAACTTACACTCTTTGTACTCATACTCTGATATTTTGAAACAATGTCAGGTGAAGGCAAGGAGCCTAGGTCTTGAATCTTTTTTGTGCAATCTGCTATCTTCTGTTGTAATGTGTTTTGCTTCGACACCATCTTTTCCAAGTCTTTAGCATCATCATCTATCTTCTCTTGGATCTCTTTCTCCTTGATCTTCCATTTGTCTTGTGCTTGCTGCTCACTTTTTTGCTGGAAACAACACCCAATTCAGATATACTAAAACAAAATCTCTAAATACCGAGCTCAGAGCATGTACTGTATGTGTAGTATTCACATGCATATACACTACATATGTAAACACATACACAAAGTAAGTGCTTGATCAACATTGCCCCACTTAAAGTTGTTTCATTAATTTACTGATTATACTCTGATACTGTAATTTATTTAATGTCAGTCACTGACTTTTACATAGTTTGAAATAACTGCTGCATTTAATTTACACCACAGAAAAAATTAATAGTATAGAGGAAAATAGGTTTCAACTGATTACACTGTGAAAAAAAATTCATGGATACGTAATATAGTTTTAAAAATTGAGGTACTAGGTGTGGCTGAAAATGAACTAGGTGCGGGCAAACAAGATTGATTATTACAAGTTGTTGTTTCCTCTTAGTTTTAAAAAAACCTAACCACAACATTAAGCAAAGATGTAATGTATTAGGTATGCCTGACCAACACAATAAAACAGCTGACTGTATGAAATTGATTATATAGGTCATTCGGAATAAAGTGAGCATTAAAGATTTAACCTTTGAAAAAAATCACTAGCCGTTACTGCATATTAGTCAACATTAACAATACTTACATTACTGTTTGTATGGTTGATAGCGAATCATTGCATGTAGTTCCGTGTATTTTCTTATTTGAATATAGCATTAATGAAAAAACATCAAATGCACTAGACCTCTCCGTATACCATATACTTAAAAATATTTATTTATGATCTTACTAACATACCTACTGACTGTGTAGTTCGACTTGATTAGAGCCGCGACAAAGTGATGCAACCGTCCACTGAATTCAAAACTGTCGTTGACACAGCCGCTAACGCTCGCGCCACAGAGGTAGTTCAAAATTTCACCGACAGGTGGCACCAGAGTTAGGTTTTCGCCGCTTCGCAGGCTTGAAAGTGAGTTGAGTCATGAGTATCTCTGTCCGTTGTGTAATAAATATGGGTTTCTGACGAACACATTCAAAAGTATTAGAAGTAATTGTTTATGAATAGCAGTGCTAAATGATGTGAAGTCATAAGTAATCTGTAATCTGTTGTTTTACGATCACCAGCTTGAGCATATAGAATTAGAAATAGCAGTTTTTCAATTTCACACATTAAGAAAATACGTTATTTATTGCTTTTGTTAATTGCGTCGTCTTTCATGGCAGTATGCTGAATGGAACTTGAATTGTGTGTGTTGTGTGTGTTTATAGTGGCAGTTTTGAATTACAAATTAATATACTACGCATGCATTTACGAGATACAGTACGTAAAACTAGCTTAAGACGTTCCCATGAGATACGTTTTCCCAGCTGAGTCGTTTGGTTCATTTGGTCCCATCACTTTTGTCATAAGAGCCATGATTAATTTTCCCAGAGTTTTACGTTTTGCCACGTGCCTGATTTCCCGTGTAATACGGTCAACTTTAGTAAAGAAACGGAATTTTTTAAAGTAATGTACGCAATTTTCTTTAGTAAACAAACTGAAAGGAAACTGCAAGAAAAATACCACATTTGTTTACGTTTTTGAACTGACATCATAGATAACTGATGTGAGATGTAGCGTCCACAGACGTTAGCGAGCAGGTACACTCAGGATGGCCAATGGAAGCGCTTAAAAAAAAAAAAAATACAATCCGCCATTGGTGATCACGTGCAAACCCGTAGCAGATTGACAGTGATCGCGTGTAATGATTGCGCTCACTGCACAATAAATTCAAGATGGCGGCAAGAGAATTGCCGCCACTAGCACTATCGATTGTCTAGAACGCTATCGATCGCTGCACCCATGTTGGCAACATTGATCTCTTTACATGCGTTCGTTTGTCTTTGTTTGCGTAAACGATAACTTTAAAGCCCAGTACACACTGGCATCTTTCTTGTACAAGAAGGTGAACACTTTCTTGTTCACCTCGACTTGTAGCGAACTTGTATCGTGTGAACTGCCACCGAGCATACTAGTGACTAGCATGCAAGGACTTGTATACCAGCTAGTGCGGGATAGGGACAGTTCTATTTTTCATTATCTTTCTTGTATTAGTCGAATATAAACAAACCATTTTTATGCATGCGCGAATGTTGTTGAACAAAATAGCTTACAAATACAAAGAATTTTTAAATAAATAGTGTCTTAGCTGAACAAAAGATGCTATTAAAGGAATATTTACTGATCGTGCATCATGTCACTTTACATCTGGATATAATTAACTAAAGACAATAATTCAATTCTTACATTTTAAAGCTTATTTTTGGTGCAGGTGCAATAAGTATTGCACTTATTACCTCCAATACTCAAAATGCACCCTTAAAATATGTATCCAAAATTTTATTGGTGTACACCTGATTGTACAAGAAAGTTGGCCGTGTGAACTAAACAATTAATTTGGTAGAATACTAGCTAGAACACTAGCTAGTGTTCTCTTTCTTGTACACAGTTGATGCTCACTCTCATGTACAAGAAAGATGCCAGTGTGTACTAGGCTTAACCTAAACTTTGCGAAACTTGTTTGAAAATGTTACATTATAAAAAGATGTGATTTAAAGTCATTTCCATTTTAGTGCAGTGTGTTTAGATGGTTATATAACGGAAATATAATAGAAAAAATAGGCATTTTCGATAAAACAAAAATTGATGATCATGGAGAAGTGTGACGAGTTCGTGGAAACATTTGTTGACCTGAGTAAATAACTTTCAATTCCCTTTCAAATGCGTAGTGTAACTGCCTAAATTCGCTATAGCATTGCAGAAAAATTGTAAAATGCTGAACAGTGTTAACCAAACGGTAAAAAAAAAAGATATTTTTAACATTTCAAGGTGTTCTCTTTAAATGGTATGTGCACATACCATGAATCTTCTCAAAGCAGTATATTCTATTCCAATATTGGTAACTTAAACTATACCAAGTTTTATGTGACAAAATATGATAAATGCATTGTTTGCATGGATACTATCACTTTGATTTTACCTGAAGATAATTTTTTAAACAACATGTAAACAAAAGCACTAAATAAGGTAAACTGAATGAGTTTCACGAGATTTCCCTTAATTTACACATTCCCACTATTTACACTTGTTCGCCCTGTCCCCCTGAAAAGTGTAAATAAGGGGTTTCACTGTACATTAAATTGTCCTTGCGACTCTGGAATAAAATTTAATAAAGGCTGCATCTACAACGGTAACGACTTAAGTTTTAAAATCAGATTTCCCATTTAAAATGTTTTCCCAGCTAAGAAGTTTGTGGAGTAAAGTCCCTTCAAAAACGTCTTAACAGGGTTTTACTTAAGTAATGGCACATCCAATCAAGAGTCGATGTAGAGAAAACAGTGATGTAAAACGTTAACTCGCAGGTATTTATAACTAAGATATGCAGCAGAATGATATAAACTGGCGGAAAATAGAAATTAAATTAATCAGAGCTTTTTTGAGTGCTCACTTTATTCCGAATCACCTATAGAAAGAAAATCTCTTTACAACAATACTAGAAAGGGCTAACATTATTACTGTATACACGTGTTTACGAACCAGTAACACATAATTCATGGCCCGAAGCAAAGTTACTATGAAAGAAATTTCTCAACACACAATGTAGGTACAAAACTAAAAAATCTGTTGGATGAATTAAAAAAGAATTAGGTCCTCTACGAAATTACAGCCATATTTTGCCTGCTTTAAGTCACAAGGATGTCTTGGGCAATATTATCACAAGGATTTGGGAAAGAGGTGTTCTGCTGCTGTCCTCAAAGAATCACTTGAAAAAGCTAAAATATCAATTTCCCCATAATTTTGTACTGTAAAAATCAGTATTACAACATGTTCGACACAATTTCATTCAAGAGAACACATTAAAAAGCGGCCCAACAACTCAATATGCAATCTGTTAATTTCAAAATGACAAGTATACTTACAATTCAAATTATTCAATAAATAATACAGCAACAAAGTTGAAACTATAGTAAAGAAAAATAAGAAGTCAAATAAAAAGGCCTTAGCAGATAAAGTTTCGTAGGTACAGTTAAATAGCTTTAGGTAAAAACAAATTAGATGAGAGTAAATTACATTAAATAAAAATTTGAGATTATCATACAAACCATTTTTGTAGCTTCTTGAACTTTCTTTTCCATACTTTTGAATTCTTTGTTAACATCTTCAATGCGTTTTTCGATGACTGCAAGCTCTGATTTACTGTTTTCCAACTGACGTTTTCTATCTTCTACAGATATTTCTTGCAAAGCCTGAAGAAAACACAAGTTATATACATATTCTAAAAACAAACATAGAGGACATTTTCAGTACCATTAAAAATTATCATCCAGCAGCAACTGAATTTCACAGCGACTAAGATGACTCACCTGTACTAGTTCGTCTTTCCGCCTCATGAGGTTGTTGGTGAGCAAGTTCTCCAGTTTGTTCTTCTCTGCCTCGAGCCTCATCCTCATGCTGAATGCCTCCTTGTTTTCTTGAGTCAGCCTGCGTATGTCATCATTTAACTTGTCGACTTCCAACTGGTCGGACACAGACAGCTGTGACATCAGTTCCTAAAAACATGCAATGAACACACATGCACATGTGACTTCCTGTACGTGTTTTGGAACTATGCCAGGAAAATTTTTTGTAGTATGTGCATCAAGCCAGCACAAATAAAAACTTCAGCTACTATATTCAACATCAAATATGTTACTTTTGAGAATACACCCATTCACACACAAAATATATATATGCATTACACAAGATGGGGTTGAGCTTTCTCATGCAATATAGGTACATACGTACGTACTAACGAGTGATGCCTGCTAAAAAAGTGTTACTCTTGAAACATTAGATTTTTTTAACATACGCATAAACAGTTCCTGATGAGGAAAATAACATGTGAAATTTTAAGTTCGATAATTATAATATTTTTTGGCACTTTGGAGATAAAGGTAACTGTTCTTAATATGCATTAATGCAATCACAATCACACCCATAGAGGGTAAGAGTTTGGGGGTTCAAAAATCTTCACTGAAAATGTGTGAAAATTTTTTATTTACAGTATGGTTATTTATCTGTAAGATAATATTACTGTTTTATTTACACTTGTTGCATGAATTTAACTTAGGACATAAAACTGTAAAGCTATAAATGCCAAATCATACAACAAAACTTTGGCCCTAGGTTCAGGACACCCCCCAAATTCATTTTACCTTTCAAAATAGCAATGGCCCTGTCTAACATCCCCCCTCCCCCCGAAAAAAAAATATTAAGTACTGTACACTCCTCTGAAAATAGAGAAAATTCTATGATGTTAATTTCAGGATTGAGCACTGTACAATGAAACCATGAAACCATACACTGCAACTCGTCACACATTTTACGGTACTTATATAACAGTATTTCTGCAATTATATCATTTACTTATAAACATCTGAGCTGGCAGGCATAAAACTTACTTTTAAACTGCTAACATAATATAAATTTAATAAAGCAAGAACTCAACATATCCGAAAGCATCAGTTGAACACACTTTTAGTCAATGACTGCTTAAATATGATGATGATGATGAGATATTCTTATTAACAGTTTCCCTTCGATATCATCATCAACCTCAATAAACATAACACACACAAATTTTTATTTTACCTGATGCAGTTCTGATTCCAAACCATCTTTTGTTGTTTTCATGGCTTCAATGCTTGATGCATACTGCTCCAAAGATCTTTCCTTCGAGCCTCTATATCTTTCTATGCCTGCTAATTCTTCCTTCATTAGACGAATATCAGCTTTCACTTTGTCAAATATATCTCTAAAACCCAAAAACATGACAGTTACATACAATAACAACCACCATCTAAGAAGTATCAATAAAAATAAGCATCATACTTGGCCTTGCTGTTCTTGGTTTCAGTCTTCTGCATCTCTGAAACAATATGGTTAATTTTTCCTTCTGTTTCTCGCAGCTTCTCTTTCAGTTTCGCTAGTTCTTCTTCAGATTCTCTGATTTGTACTGTAAGTTCACTTCGTGTTTTCTGTATTTCTAAGCGGGAGCGAGACGTATTGAAATAACCACCAGTCAGAGAACCTTTAGATGAAACCTAACAAAATTTCTCAGTGAAAAACACTTATTCACACATAAACTATACAAAAATTTATCCGATACAATATGTTGTCTTTTACCTGGTCACCTTCTAAAGTAACACAGTCTAGTCCACTTGTTTTTGCCAAATTTGTTGCCACCTCCAGATTCCTGCATATCAAAGTCTTTCCAAAAATGTACCGCAAAGCTTTGTCATACTTTGGTTCATAATTCAATTTTGTCACCATGGGAATAGCATCCTGAAATAACAGTAGAAAAAATTTTGAACAACTGAGTCAAACAAAAAAAAATTCACAGAGTTGACATCTGAAGACATGCAATGCTTTCCCAAATTCAATAATTACTCATTAATTACAATTACTATTGCTTTCACACAACACTTTTACTCACATTAATTTTTAGTATACTGTAAATGGTAGAAAATAATAATACCTAGGTATTGTGGTTTGCTGGCTATCAGTTAGACATTAATATACCCACAGATAAAAACCAGAATGTCAAAATATCAAGACGCTAAAGAACAAACATTAAAGTCTCACAAATGTGTGAGAGAAAAAAGTAATTTAGGGGTTCTCTGTATGTTTTCAAAAAGTTGCAATACCTGTAATTAATTGCTTCTAAGCATTATGATGCACTTTGTACATTTAAATTTTCTCAGAATTTCTGCTGCATCTGATACTGTCAAGATTACGAGTCACCGAGTGACAAATTAAAATACAGTATGTTCACTGTCACTCAATAACAATGTAAACACGCAATAAAGCTGATTATAAAAACGACCACCCGGAATAAAATTTTGCATTCAGTGCTGGATTGTTTTGAAGACACTGATCAAATATGTCCAAGAGGATCAATTTTTCGGAATGAGCACTAATTATAATATAAATACATACTACATACCTAATTAATACATGACACATTTTTTGCACAATAAATGATTAAACAAAGATTCTATACACATATAATGTGCTTTTTGCTAATACAGTAGAATCCTATTTTTATGATTCCACTTATAGCATTATCCTGGTTATAAACTTACTGTGTAATGTTATGTCTTATGTATGTTTCGTCCCTAAAACTGTTTTACATTCATACGATCTTTGAAAGAACTGTGCAATGGGAGTGCATGACTGGATTCAGTTTCTTGGACGTACTCCATTGCAATTTGAATTACTGTCAAAGAAAACTAAACAAATAAAAGAAAACCATAAAATAAGCAGAGTATGCTTTAGTCAGCGAGATACATACACGACATGAAATTCTAAAATGGAATCGGGTCAAATAAAAACCAGGGACAAACAGATAATAAACGAAAATAATAACAAATAAAATAAAAAAATAAAAATAACCAAGTAACATGTGACACAACGATGAGACGAAACAAAAAACACAGTAGATATCAGACACGAACAGAAAAATAACAAAAAGACACAACAAAGACACGAGACAAAACGCAACAGATATCAGACATATACAGAAAAGACAAGCGACACAATGAAGAGACGAAACAAAACACAGTAGTTTTCCAGTTCCCGAAACGTCGTAAAACTTCACATGGCTCAGCATGCAGACATCAGTCATGGTGGCAGCAGTATCAAGCCATGTGATGATGTACTCAAAATCAAAGCCTCAAATGCAATTTCACCTAAGGGCACATATTTTTGCCTTACATTTAGCTGCAGAATCATATGGTGTGTTCAATACACACGAGTTACCACCCATCTAGTAAAAACTGTTTCACCTCAAGTACTGTAGTTGGAGATATTCTGAAGTTTCTGTGAATGACAACACAAAGAGGCACTCATTTTAAATTACTGCATTTATCTTCAGAGATTGATACAATATACTTTCCAATAGCCTATTTATCTTCAGAGATTGATACAATTTACTTTCCAATAGCCTTAAAACAGTTGTAGCCTACAGTACTCAGTACTAACTTCTCACGCACTACACGGGCAACATACCAATCAGTTACAGCCAAATTCTAGACACAACTGTTAATATGAACATACAATAAGTCATGATGAAAAGAAAATTGTACTCACGTTGCTTTGGGGGTAATTTTGTTCTTTGACGTGCAACCTATTAAGAGGCATAAAGGTAACTTCACCAGGGAGCTTCTGTCTATTCATTTCTTTTAAAATTTGGGTGCCAACTTTGTCAGAATCAACAATATGATGAAACAACCTAAAAAAATTGCATAAATATACAATATATACAATTTATAACCATATTTAACTACAGTACAAACTAGTACACAGAAAATACATCTTTACTTCATGCTTTACCTGTTTCCTGCTGTAACTTCTACAGCAGTATAAATGCTCTTCTCGCAGTCAAAATTTTCAATAACAGGTCCATAGTACGAATTGGCAATGTCAGCAAATGCACCCCCTCGTTCTCTGAATGTTTCTAGAACTTTCCTAACACTGTCTCGACCATTCAATATAGGCTGTAAAGTAAAACAAGCAATATGAGACATGGTAGAACATTGAAGTTGGAATAAGCAAAGCAAAAGAAATTATCTCGCTCAGTACGTAATTTAAAACTTGAAAGAGTTCCTATTATTTGATTCCTCCAAAGAAAAAAAAAATTAAGTCTGCATCTGCACTAAATTCTGTATTATTTTTTAAACATTTTATTAAGAAAAAATGTTTTAGCATGCTGCAGTACACATCACCACAACTTCTTTAACTGTGGTTGCAATTATGTACAGAAGTTACTAGTACGATTTCAACCATAAAATCTACACACAGTTGCGGTTTAACCAGTGTCTCTGTAAATACGTACAGTAAACCCCTGATCTAACGACACCGCACGGTGCCAGATAATTATGTCGTTAGATCGCAGATGTCGTTAGTCCCGAGGTAATTAATTTGGACACTCGAACATTAAAAAAAAATTACAAAAAATATATAAATATAAGTGTTTTTTTTCTTAAAGTTAGTATAGAGCAATAACAGACTTAAAATAAACACTTTTTCTTGAAATTACATTTTAGTATAACGAAAAGGTGTCTTCCAAATAAAATTGTGCTCTGTAATTCCCAGTGTGCCGTGACGCCTGCAGCCGCGAGGCGCGCTAGGTCTGGTTGTGTAGGTGGGTGATGGGAAGGATAGGGAGAGCGGTCGGCTGGCTTTGGCTTGTCCCTCAACTTGTGGTGCGCGCGTGATTCATCCTGCTTGCCTGGCGCAAAGCTCACCGACAACAGAACGACTCATACTGCAACAATTTAAAACATTTCAGTTAAGTCATTCAGTATTTTTTTTTGTAATTATGCATGAGCTGTTACAGCTTGTCGCCACTATACGATTTTAAGCGATACGAATAAAAATGCCTATAAAAGAAAAAAGTATTTTTTAAAAACCAGTACGCCTATTAGAAACGCGAATTTGGAGCCACTCAAAAGGGCTAAAAACAGACTTTTCAAGGTGCTGTCACTAAAATAACGACTGAATTACTCGGCGTTTTAAGTCTTAGGCCTATAGGAAAAATCGTAAAACTATGCACAACGCACCAGTTTAATGCTCTGCACTGTGAATAGAGGCAGAGTGGCTCTCGACACGCGGCTCGCAGTCGCTCTAATCGCTGCCCTGTTGAACGAGCATAATTAAAAATCTAATCAGCCCACATGTAGCATACGTGACTAACGTAGGCCGTTTGTACGCTGCAGCCGCCCGACGTGCTGAGTGATCAATAACACAGCGGAAGTAGTTGTCAAGGTCAAGACGAGTCGAATGTGCGCAGCCTGATGTGAAGCAAGAGAAAAAAGATGAGATAACGCAGGATTCTTTTCTTGTCTTGTTTACAGACTGAGTGCCAAGCTGGTCCTTTTTTTTTTGGCAGTGCTGTAATAATAAAAAGAAACGTGTCGTCTCTTCATCCCAAACACGGAAACAAAGACGATGGCTGGGAGAAGGTGGGAAAGAAAGGCAAAGCTTTGCGGCCAGACAGGCTGCTAGTTGTCACGTGACTTATCACAGCCGGCGCCGGCAGTTGATGCGAGCGGCTACGCGCACACGAGCGTAATCTGGTTTCTCGGCAGGGGGTGGGGGGAGTGAATGGTTATTGGCTGGCGTGGACAGTCAGGAGGGTGTTATCTATTTTTAGCAGTGTGTTTCTTACAGTACAGCACTCACCAAGCAAAATACAACACGGGCAGGCAACGAGTCGAACAATACAATACCGTTGCTATGCGCACGTCAGGTGGCTGACTTTGAATGCGTGGCACAGATGAGACCCCGAGACGTGTAGGAGCAAGGAGAAGAAAGTGCAGAGAGGAGGACGCGTGGAAAAAGGTGTAATGGGCGTGAAGGGTGGAGGGAGCGTGGAGAAGTGAGGAGGAGATAAGGCAGGGTTAGTCATCACGTCTTACATATGTCGGTGTTGCGCGGGCAGCCTAACTTCTAAATAACGTTTTACTGTGATCTATTGCACTTTGCTTAGCTTTGATCAATTTTGAAAATTTGAATTTTTCCAGAGTTCCTGGAAATTATGTCGTTAGATCAGGGGTCTACTGTAGTAACTTTTTTGGAAATCTAAATTTTTTCCCAGAGTATAAAAAAAATACAGATGCCACATTTGAGTTTAGTCACAGTAAACGTCTTCAAAAAAGAAGAAAAAAAGAGGAAAGGAACTGCAAACAAGGCTAAATACTGCATTTTGTGTTTTCCTGCGCTCGCTCAGTTTCTTTTAGGTGCAAGTGTAAACAACAGTACATCCTGGCATTTGTAGTTTGATTATTGTAGTTTAAGTAATAAAACAGTACCATTGCAATTTGCATGATATAGGACAACACGAGTACGATCGGAACTGGAAGTTCACAGGCTCTAAAGAAAACTCTTGCTTGCTAAAGAAAACAATTTTAAATACACATATGTATATGACGATATTATTATACGTAGCTGCTCCCGTTTTGAATTAAAAAAATAGTAGATTAGATCTCTGATTTTACATATACAGTAGAATCCCGCTGATGCGATTCCTCACAGTTCCCAGAAAAATGGACTTATAAACGGAAAGGTCCCAATAGAGAATTTGGACCTTTTGGGCCTACTTTGACCCCCCCATACCCAAATGCATAAAAAATCGTCATTGTTCGCATAAGTTCTTATTCAAATCATACAGTATATGGTGTAAAGAACAAGTTTTTAAAATTAATATTACAGTGTTTAAATAGCCAGATGTTTCCCGAAAAAAATGATACCCCAGAAAGACATATAGAAGCTCCCCTTGACCAAAAAAAAAAATTTTCAACACAGTGCGACGTGTCCATTTTTGTTGGCTTTATACAGAAAAATCAGACAATTTAGTATTGAAATTATAAGTTTTTATTATCTTTTTTGCGAGCTGTATTACACTGGTGTTTAAAAGGTTGCATTCCGTGACACAATAGCGATACGTGGCAGGTGGTCTGACTGGCCATGTTATCGGTGCTCCGGTCCGTCCAACTGACTAGATGGAATGCGAGGATGGTAAGGGCGGGGAGGGGAGGGAGCTACTGGCTGCGCACACATCTACTCGCCAGTCCGCCTCCGCCAGTCGCTAGTACGCGTCCGTTATTCACCGCAACTGTGTTTACATTTTACTCCGTTTTACTTAATGAGAAATTACACCAGACACTTGTGAAGTGGATGTAAACATTAAATGAAATCAAATGGTAAAGTTTGTATGGACATGCCATATGTGAAAGAATACTAAAAAAAAAATGGAACAAATAAACTACGATGTGTAGGCTTATTTAAACATTATCACTTACCGTACTTCGTTGACATATTAAATATCTCGGGCTAAAGTGAATGTTTTAACACATTTGTTGTTTGTACACTTTCCTAGTCAAGCTGCTGCTTTTGTGTGTGTGTGAGAGGCGAAAGTCTTTAATGAAAGTTAATGTCGACGAGACGTAAAACAAACAAAATTAAACAGAAACATAAACAAAAAAAAAATACAGCTAACACCGCCCTATTTTTTAAAAAAGTCCGTAATTGTTGCCTGCTTTTTCTTCATGATGGCATTTTCCACAAACTGTTTCAATTGTGTGAACTGGGACCACACAGCATCACTCGCACCATACCGCCTCAGAATGTATTCATAGACGACCCCAGCTTTGAGGACGTCTTTCGTCAGCGGCGGAACTTCGGGTTCTTCTATGCGAGAGTACCGTATCCACAAGTGAGCAAGATCACATTAACGCATTAACGAATTGCAAGACAAAGGCACGGGACCTGGATGGCAATAGACGCACGCGCAGATGTTATCAGGTGGTGCGGTAGTTTACCGGCATGGCTAGCGGACAGTCGAGGGAGGGGGTGATATCTATTTTTAGCAGTCGTATGCCTGCCTGCTTGCAGTACAGCCCTCGCCAAGATAAATGTGACACATAGCACCAGCAAAGTATAAAAGATGTCTTTTTCAGCCGATTTTACTCAAATTTTCGACTTTTTAGACTCAAATTTTCACGATTTCTCAAAATACAGGGTCGTATAAATGGAAAGGACGCATCAGAGAGAGACGCATCAGCGGGATTCTACTGTACTCACGGTTCCAGCCACCACATTTGTAAAATTGCTACCTTCATAAAATTGATAGGGGCCTATTTTGCCCTCAACCACATCATCAAATTTTAAAACTGCATTTTTTTCTGCAAAGTGCCTCTAGTTGGGCTTCGACTTTCGTAATGTTATGCGACAAAATAACGAAATGTAATAATCAAAATCCCAAGAAAAAAAGTGAGTTCCCGAGTGCCTTATTGCAAGTGCAAAGTCTACTTTTATTTTTATTTATTAATATTTTCTGCAGGAAACCATACAAAATATAACAAAAATAATGATGTACACAGACAGACCTCCTCACAGCAAAAACATATGTGAAATTGGTAGGTACAATCTGCAGTAGTCACCAAAATAAATATTAATGCACCTGAGAAATACATAAAATGAGTAGAGAAAATTGGTTTTTATAGAAAACTGCACAACAAGGTAAAGTCAAATGATCTGGTGGTATAGATGAGCGTAAAGTATTGTTACCCTAATGTCAGTAAGGTACCTTGCCAGCCATTGACCGAAGTGACTGGTCAGCTTTAGCCAAATCTTCCTTCAATGACGACAGAGTTTGTTGAAGTGCTGTCTCCTTCCGCCACAGTTCACTGTGAAACAAGCACGCAGCCAGAAATAAGCACAGAACACAACGGGCAGCACATCAACAATCACAAGAAAAGTATTAAACTTACTTCCTGGTGCTCTGGTACTGGTCTTTGCTCTTCTTCAGCTCATAGTAGTTCTTGTTCAACTCATCAATACAGCATCGTTGCCTCTCCATTTCAAGAGTTTGCTCCTAAACAGCAACAGTATATGTACAGTGCAATGATGTACGTATAATTTTTTTGAAGGTAAAATTAGTATCACGCAATACAATTCAAATTTAAAACAATGACAACTACAGCAGCAGCAACAATTTTCTTCAAGCACCCACTAAACACTCTAAACACAAATCATAGACTGCTGTAACAAGATTTTATATACAGTAATAACAAATTTCTAGAAATAATGACATTCAGTGGTAACTTAAATACAGTGATCAATATAGGTAAGTAAGAGAAAACCAGTTATTAAGAACAAACATTATGTACATAGCTATTATGAATAATATTCACTGTTTTTGATAGTGAAAACATCAAAAATTTGCAGTAAAATATTTGAAAAATCTACCAAAAAAAATGTTTGCACATTTCGAGTGCAATACACGTTTATTACCACAGGTAATGTTATTTTGGCAAATACTGTACCTCAATTTTCTTCTCCAAAAGGACTTGCTTTTCACCATCGCGCTTCATGTCTTCAGCGAGCTTATCACGATGTTCCTTCTTGTCCTTGATCTGCTTATTAAGAGACCTGGAATAAAGTTACTCATTAAAAACTATTGGTATACAAATGCCATAAACAACTTAAACAAAGAAATATGTATACCGGGTAAGAGTAACTGTGCGAAATACGGGTACAAACATTTTAACACATATGATAACATTGCTAGATACATTTTTCAAAGACAAAATTATGTATCAACAAATACTGCATTTTGTGGACAATGGCATAGTATATACCGTACAGTGGAATCTCATTACAACTGTAAATGACAAAAAAATTGTCTTTATAGCAGATTGTTGTTACATATAGCCAAATAATTTTGCACGTACTGTAGTATTATGGAGGGATGGTGCACTACAAAGTTGTTATAGGGCAGCTGTTGTTATAAACCATACTATTTATAATGGACTGTCATTGTATTACTGAACAAACACAATCCATACTGTATGAGAATTCCATTATTTGACAGATCATAAAAAATGTAAACCAAAACATTATGTATCCTTCCACCACCATGTGCTTTCCAGCTGACAGTCAAAATATGTCAACAGTTAAGGCATATGATTGCAATAAAATCCAAAATGATTTGTGATTTCTTTTGATTATTTTTTAGATCTCAGACCAGTAATTTCTTTTCAATACTGGCTGCACATTAATCTTACTAGGGTTCGGTGGGTAATGTTAATGGAAAATTATTTCATATTACAGTAATGAATAGTTTACTCTACTGATGTTAAATTAATACCTATAATAATTCAAGAATTAACATTAATTACATAATAATAATACAATATTGTGCACAAGTACTTAAAGAGTAGTACACCAGTGTGCCTCCACTCGCCGCCTGAAGAAGCCGGCCTGGCCGGCGAAACGTCACAGGCTTCCACGCTTCCGCGGAAAATGTGTTCGTCCTTTCTTGTGTGTCTTCTATCAACGAGTACTATTGATTAAAATTTTATTTTAAATACGTTCCTTCTGGGCTGAAGTAGGAGTGGAGT
This sequence comes from Medauroidea extradentata, assembly GCA_003012365.1. Taxonomy (NCBI): domain Eukaryota; kingdom Metazoa; phylum Arthropoda; class Insecta; order Phasmatodea; family Phasmatidae; genus Medauroidea; species Medauroidea extradentata. The sequence goes on along the minus strand of PNEQ01020697.1, from coordinate 12,394 downwards.
GAGTAATCCAGCCCAGTTGGCGAAGTGGACTGATGTGTAGAATCCGGATTGAGTGTGAGGGAGTGAGAGATTTTGGTCAGCGCTTAACATATACTAAGTCTTTAGCGCTGGTGAAGGGTGACATTAAGTGAGTATGGAGCACTGCCGGAACGAAAGGGCGGGTAAAATGGGAGATCCCCGAGAAAACCCACCGACCAACGGTATAATTCGGCACGATTTCTAAGTGCAAAAATCCAGGGACCGACTTCGCTGGGAATGAAACTCGGATTGCCTTGGTGGGAGACGAATGTTCTGACCATTCGGCCACCGCAGTCCCCTCAGAATCCAGACTGAAACGTTTACTTTAAACACCCATTGGACTGAACTGAACGAAGACAAAGCGGTTGCCATATTGAATTGTTTCTTTGATTATGTTAGACATTAGAATTGTCCTGGGCTCGCTAAAAATAATTTGAAGTACCAAATAAATCAAAATAAACATTCTAACGAATAAATTCAAACAAAATATCTAATATTCACCTTGAGATTTTTGGTAATCATTAGTCCTGTAGTTCAATGTTTTGTTAAGAGATGTCTCTAGACACAGATTCAGTCCATGTTTATATGACAATCCCGATCAAAAATTTTACTATAAACACATTTCAGTCCACATTCACTTTAGGTTCGCTCCATGTTGAATCCAGTCCAAGTTCAGTCCAGTCTGGAATTTTACTATAAAAGTACTAATATAGTAATTGTTACTTCTTTTTTTTTATGTCTACTTGAAATCTAAAAAGTTTAAATAATAGTAGTTTATTTGGTTACAACAAAATGAAGTTGCAAGAGCATTTCTTAGGCCTGGTCACCAACACACACTGACAAAGAAAGAATGGTTTTAGAGCAGACACAAAACAAGCAATAGCCGGTAGTGGCCCTATTTGACAAACCAGTCGCAGCACATGCTGCATCAGACAAGCAAAACTTTGACTCCTGTTATAACACCAAAGTAATAAGAGCCCTACCATCATAAAACAATAGATAAGAATTAAGGCGCTGGGAACTAGCCCATCAACACATTACTAAATCTCGACAACCATCAGGTCTCAACACCAGATAATCAGAACCATAGCACCAGAATACCACTACACCACCACATCCCTTCTTTTTAAATTTTCCCACCGCACCCTAGTTCGCTTCCTGGCAGTTAGGGTACCCAACCATGCTTCTACCACCGTCATTACTCAGTGTGTCTGAACTCGTCGCCCGATGAAGCTGGCCTAACCAGCGAAACGTAGCGCAACCGGGCAAATATGTGTTTGTCCTTTTATATGTGTGAAACTATCAATAAGTATCAGCAAGTGAGTACCTCAACCTTCTGTAATTTTATTCAATTGGTTTAACCTAGCGGCCAAAGCCTTCGTCACTTAATTTGAATAGAATAATGTAGTTAACTGACTAATGCTGGATACGGAGTCGTATTATTATATTACGGTTCCTTCAAAATGTTTATTTTTCTCGTATAATACAAACTATTTTCAATGTCGGCGATGGAAGTTAACCGATTTGTTGTTCTGGGCTGCCACTACTGTTTCATCAGGCCATATGATCACGTTCTGTTGTAAATGGCATGTCATTCTGGAACGTGTTACAAATATTGGTAGCATCAGCTGTCAAAATACGGAATTCTTATATGGGATGGACTTTACAAGGCAGTTAGTTAAGGAAAATCCTTAATTTATTTTCTAACATAGTAATACAAGTGCTGTTTACGTCAAACAAAATATGAAATATTTCACTGGTACGTAAGTCCATTAAAAGTAGTCTACGACTATTGTTCCCCACAACTCATCAAGGCAGAAGCAATTATGGTTCGGTGCTCAGTCCAGGCATCATCACAAAAATATTGTTTTAGGTGAGTTAGACATAAGGCCACAGTATTTAGAAATTAATATTGCTCGCCTGGATTATGATAACATTTTTCCATGATCCAAAGAGGTTAAATTAAATGGTTGAAAACCTACATATATATTACAGGGTTCTTACAGATAATGCAGATAAAAATTCAATGACTTTTCAAGGACTTTTCAAGGGCTGTAAAGCTGAATTTCAAGGACCATCATTTGCGGTGATCTATGATCAAAAAATTTCAACTTTTACTTTTTTTAATAACCAAGGCATGTGGCACTCGCAATACAGTAGATATACTTTCACATAATTATGCTATAACCATTTTATCATATTTTAAAGGACTCGTGCCAGTAAATACTACAGCAGGAAACCCTAAACTAACTGTAAACAGAAATATCTATGCTTAATTTTAATTGGCCAACATATAATTTATTTCTTCAAGACCAGTACACTTTTCATCAATCTAGCTGCGATATGTGGTGTTGGCAACAGTGAGTGTGGGTAAAAACAAAGTAGATCGAGCGGGAATGACGGTTGCTTGTTGGGTAGACTGAGGACAGCGTCAGTTATATTATTGGTGTTATAATATCATTAGTTAAAATGAATAAGAGAAGAACACAACAAATCTATTATGCTGGTCAATGTAGGCTGAGTTTAAATATTTAGAAACGTTTTGTATTAATGCAGAAAAAATTTCTCCCAAAATGCTTTAGTGAGACTTTAAATTCCACTTTCTATGTGCATATCCTGGCTGAAGAAGTAGGCCTATATTGCACTATATTTACTACCTGATACCATCCAAAGTGGTATGCTGTATGCTGTAAAATATCACCGTTTCCGACACGGGCAACGGAAATATCACACTGACTCAAGTCAGCAAAATGCACAATCTTCACCTTTTCACGATGGTAAATTGCCCAGAAATTCATCACTGAATGTTTTCTTGTACAGCGTTGCACCGCAAGGTAGTTCACTCTATTTAGCGCCATAGTAAGCAGTGCGATTTTGGAGTAAATATACATAACGTACACAAAATACTCATTTATATATCATAACCTGTTTCACGAAAAACAATCAATAAAATAAATTCCCGACTGCGACGTGGTTAAAACCCGTGAACACCGCCAAAAACCCATGTTGAAAGGCCATCTTACATAACCAGCAAAGCAAACATATATTTGATTCGCTAACAAGCACCAATGACGAGTGCGTACGAGAAATAACTCCCGAAACTATCGCACAAACTATCGTTACTACCGACATCGGTACCTAAGATATATGCCTAACAGAGTTTTGTCGGGAAAGTATCGTGAAAATAAGCTCAAAACCGTACACTTTTAAACAATGGCATTACGATAACGATATGTTGTACGGGACTATCCAATGTTATGGTACGAACGCTGGAATGCCTGTTGATGTACGAAATTAACGGTAAAACACAAGTGTAACCCTTACGACGAAGAAGCGGGAGATTGGACCGGAAATTTATTCGCGTAAAATAATGAAAACATCTCGCTTTCCGTACATTTTACAGACAAACAGTAAATGTTGGCCTGTCGGCGAAGCTATGTAGGCCCTAATCCAAAAAGTTAAAATTCAAGGACTATTCAAGACCCAAGTAATTTCAAGGTCTTTTCAAGGCCTTGAAGGACCCCAGCTGAAATTCAAGGACTTTCAAGGACCGTAAAAACCCTGATATTAAATCATTTGATGGTTCGTGTAGTAGGCCGGCTATACAACACACAAAAATAAAAGAAATGTATGGAATAGAGGATACAAGTTTATAAAACGACAACAGTCACCAGAACAGTAAAAACCATGCAAAAAATTTCTGCTTTAGTTCCGGAAGCACTTCAATAATAAAATAATAGGTGACACTGACCCTCCAATGTTTTATACTGTACCTAACATTTTAAAACTGTGAAATACAGTACATTATTTTATTTTCATCATATTTTATGAAATAGCATCAGTATTAATACCTAATCTGAAGGTACAAAAACACGAGCTAAAGAATATCGAGAAACCTTAACATGTATCTTGAATGTGCTCCTTCATGTCTTGGATCTATGAATTATTTCCTATTTTAATATGCAACACATTTACCCTCGTATTCACAGTTTCTGGCGGCTGATAACATTTATGCTGGATCATGTTATTAGTTCCTTGTATTTTAAAAGATGCGCTAATACAATAAACTCTACTGTTTTTGTCATTTCTCGGACATCGACTCTGGAAAACTTTGCCTCGCAATATCCTTACAAATGGAAGATTCTTTGTTCATAATTCATTTTGCCCTATTAAAAGATAGAATATTTATATCACCACTACGTATTATGAAGAAAAATAAACAGAAAGCATGTTGACGCGACGCCTTCACGTCCACTTATAAATTACAGTAAAACTCTGTTAAGAAGTTCCCACTTAAAAAGTTTTCCCCTGTAATAAGTTTGAATTATATTTACCACTACCATTATTACAATAGTAAATTTACCCTTTTAAGAAGTTTTTCCCTGTTAATAAGTTCAAATATTTCAGTCCCTTCAGAAACTTCTTAACAGAGTTTTACTGTACGTTAATGCTCGCTCCCGATTTTTAACACTTTAACTTTTAGGCCTAAGGGCACTAGTATTCGTCCACACCTTTGCCGTTTGCCATTTATTTTTACGCAAGGATAATACTTTAGCATGTTAGATTGTGAAGACGAAGCTTTAATTGTGAAACAGTATTTACTTACACCTGTGTTTGTCCAGTGTTTATTTTCCACGTATAACTGCCTTCTGCCTTCGTAACATCTGTTAACCTATACCAGCGTTTGTGTACAAATACGGCCAAGTGCCTTACCAAAAGTGCTAATCCCGTGCACGGACACTGTAAAAGTGCACTAAACAGTGATCATGGGAAATACGCACGTAAATATAAATTGTACTGGTTTGTTATTGCTTATAAATGTGTTTTATAATTATGTAAATGTTTTTGTGTATTAATTATAGCTTCAAAAGGCAATACGTGCATTTATAATTCAAATTGGGGAAGTTAATTTATGTAACAGAGTAACTTCGTGCCACGAGGGAGTATTTCATTTGTGTGAGTGTGGCACACCTGTAGATGCAGACAGCCTCGAGCGGCCTGGCAGCCATTTTGCTAACGGTACTTTTAGCTCTCCTCAGGGGTATATTAGTTAGTCAGTCGTCAACAGCTCGATCTTCGGGCCGGGTCAGCCTGGCACTCCCGAAAGAGTACGATGGCCGCTCCGCTGAGCTCCCGACTCTCGATACACTCACACACAGTCCTACCTTGGGGTTGGCTTCTTGCAAAGGGAGCCCCCCAAATCCCCGGAGCTGGCTTCTTGCCTAAGGGAGTCCTCCACTCAACTTCCGAGGCGATTTCTTGCAGATGGAAAACCCTCATTCCCCCTACCGAGGTCGACTTCTTGCCTAAGGGAGTCCCTCAAACCTCAGAGGCAATTTCTTTCAAAGGGAAATCCTCACTCAACCTCTTCTACACTTAAGGACGTGCCGAGAGGCAACGAGGTAGGTGGGCTGTCACATATCTCCAGCGCAGCGTACTGAATTAGGAAACATACCCTAGGAATGCTAGTTTTAAAATGTTAGTATGCACTTCCCCCGCCTCGTAAAATTATTGAATGTTACGGAATATAGTAATCTTTCCCTGGGATCAGAGAGATCACAGTATAATTACCAGCAACCGAGTATTGCTGGTTAGCCCAATATTGTCGACGACCGGAGCGCCTTAAGTAAAGAGGCTATTGAGTATTGAAAACCTCTTGGGATCAAAGATATGATCGCCACACAGTTTCGGCCATGAGTAAGGCTTTAGTTTTTTGCTCAGTATTTGAACGGCTCGGAGTGCCATGAAAAGTTGTATTCATCAAAATATGCCTTGTGGTAATTTATGTTGTTACTGTCAATGTGTCATATCTTTATTCTCGTACCCTTGTTGTCATATTGAGCGGTCCTCACCTAAAAGCCTTAATAATGTTAGAAGGGATAGGAGTCTTAAGTCTGGTACTAGTTTTTCCTTTTTTGAGCATCAGTGAAAACCCCAGTCGCCGGTGCTAGGCCTCCCCAGTTCGACTTCAGACCTGTCACTCCACTGGCCATGGAGGGGTAGGCCTGGGGAAGGAGGGGAGTGTCTGATTCCGACGGCCGGCGGTAGAGGCGCTCTTGTCGGCGAGTCGAGTTGAGAGGGGCATTGGAGGCTGATACTCACTCTTCGGTCGGGCGTGAAGGTGCCCACATCTAAGTTCGGTAGTGTGCTGATAAAGGAATGCTTTGACGTCATGATGGGTGCTCAGTATACTTCTCTGTTCGCCGAGTGCGCGAGAGCACAAAGAAGCAACCCAAATTTTATTAGGTACATTTAATGTCCGTATGTAAGGCAAGTTCTGGAGGCCTTGTAAGCTTCGTTAAACTACCGTCAGCTGTAGTCGACGTCACAAAGTACAGTACATTCCCAGTGTGGATCGCAGTACTCCTGGGTGTTGTCAGAGACTTTAAGGAAGGCTCGCTCATTTATGGCGAACATACCGTTCCGTTTTGTGGGTTCTTGAAAAGGGAATGCTGCTTGCGATATAGGAGAGTTCAAGAGGGATTGGCCCGTTCAAATTGGTCATGGGAAGGAACAGTGGATTAACGAGGTGTTGAGAGATGCGCGTATTTGAATGGAAGCATGGAAGTGGAGGAGAGTGAATGTGTACTATTTTTTTTATGTAATTAGAAGGCAAAAACGGGAATTGAATTTGAGACACACGTAATTTGGTGCTTTTGCGTCGTAATTCATGAACTGTAAAGGGCATGTAAAATTTTTTTAGTTTGTGAATAGAACGTTCTTAAACTTTACTGGATTTTCTTTTCTTGCTCAAGAATGGTACAAAATAACCCGATTTCACTAATAGCTATTATAAGCATATATTAGCTGATTTCTAGTTTCTTGCTCTGGGTTTATACGAATTGTGGACTTGGTTAAGTCTTAAGGGAGTGTTGCAATGAAGTTCTTAAGCCTAATTGAGTAAATTGAGTAATATTCGGCTCAATATCTCATATTGAGCCTCATGTTGTAATATATGTCATCAAATTGTGATTGACTCAAACCCTCATAGTAAACCATGTACCCAAGAAGTGTTATATTCATATTGCTGTGACAAGTACTGTAACTTGTGTTCATGAACATAAATGCCCTATGAAACTGAATTACTTTGCACTTCTCCTTTTATGAAATCACCTTGTGTACCAAACCTTGATACCCAATACAAGGCGCGTGATATCTGCCTTGCCTTCTATTTATGTAAAGATGACACCCTGCGCTAGCAAGTAGAGTTTGTCCTTGTTGCTCACCCAGCAGTCACTCGCTCTATTACCAACTACTCCAGAAGATCCACACCAATCTCTCATGCTCGTTGCCCTAAAAATCTTCTAGATACATACACTGCTCACACTCAGCAAGCTAACTTGCAACCCAGTACATCTAGCGCAGTGGGATTCGCATCAATGTCATACCAGGATAAATAAACACATCTCAGCATTTAACCATGCACTTAACCCAAAAAACAGCAATTTTCCTGTCTACTTCAATACTATCGAAACTCATTTCACAGTCAAAAAATAATTTCCTCTATTACGATAAATATATCTAGAATCAAACTTGTACTAAAGAAAACACAAAAAATTTTACAATTATTTTGTAATTTTAAAAAGGTATTTCTTTAGTAAATTTCTTACGCTTTTAATTCATTAGATATTCGTAAAAAAATTGGTTCCTGTACGAACAAGACTTTACTATAACAATTTACCACAAGTCCAGAATACAGCCACATTCAGTTCCAGTTATTTTCCCTTGTAACCAGCTGGAATTCAAGCAAAATTAAAGAATTTTCCTGGCAGTCATAATTCACAAATATTTTCCTCTCTTCCAGGAATTCCCAGCGAGTGACCACCATGTTACACCAAAAAAGAAGCACACATTAACCAAAAACTGTTTCAAAGGGGTCGAAATTGGGTACTTAAGCAACTACGACAACAATACAACTATGACAAATTTCTCTGAAACTGTGGCTTGTAGTAGTGCGGCTCCACTGTTATGTCCTTTCTTGAAACTGTCCAAACCACTTAGGTTTCTAGAATCCCAGTCCTTAATGATGCCAAGAACACTTTAGCACAAACACAGTAATATAATTAAGTATCATGGTTTGTACTCCCTTGGTACAATGAAAAATAAGGACTTTCTAAAATATTTTTAAGAATTGAAAAATGTTTTGTGCTGCATTTCCACTCAAATTACAGTAGTATCGCAGGTGTTTCTGTTATGTTTATAACACTATCATAGCCCTACTTTTTGTTCCTAGCTTAGAACTTCCTAACCTAATTGACACAGACAATCTAAAACTATGTTATGAAATAAGCCATGCCGAACAAAAACATAAATGAATATTTTGCACTGGTAATGCTGCTAAAGGAAAATCAGTATCACTGCAAAATTCAGAATTTAACATTTGTTTCATATAAGCTAAGTTACAGTTGGTAACACCATGTTTTATTATTTTATTAAATGCGTAAATTCATTTACAACTCTCAAACTTCACAAATAATAATAAACACGAATTTCACTCAGAGCGACATCCTTATACGTACGCTTCACAGACGTATCTTGCTCCAAATACGTATTATGGTGTTTGTATGAATACATTAGGCATCCTCTCAAAAACACGCCACGCGTTTCTAACTTTAGACTTTCACACGTGATACTAATATCCATAAGCGTGATTCGTAATAAAAGAACTGCAGAACAGTGTTTCATCATCAAACTCAAAAACTTCCATGAGCGAAGAATCTATTGACTTCATCAATAGATTTCCAAACAAACAAATCCCACACGCACTCCGCTATTTTAAAACTGCCTATTGAAGAAAGCCACACATTGGCTATTAACTGCAATTTCCTCATTGGTTCGTACGACTTACTAATTGTTAGTGTGACTAACTGTTGAATTCTCACTGAAAACATATTTTACAACTGTTAGTACAAGTTATTCGAATGAAACATGATTAGATATGCAGTTTACTGTTTGTAGAACTGAGCCAAACTGTTTTTAGCTATTTCTGACGTTAAAAAAATATGTGTATAGTTACGAACATCTAAAAATCAGAAATAAGTTTCCATAACATTTTAAAAGTCCTATCATTTCCATACAAAAATTGGCAAAATAAAGGACTTTTAAGAACCATCTGATAAAATAAGGACTATTAAGGACACTTAAAATGAACGTCAACAATTAAGGACTTATTAAGGACCTTTAAAGATGGTATGAAACCTGTATATGTAACAAGAACAAAACACCACACAATTTAATAAAAAAAAAGAAAACCACACACTTGAGTTCTTTCTGTATCCACTGATCTCGCTCATCTCTGGATGTAAACTGGCTTCCTCGTCCCTGTTTGGCATACAGTTCTTTCCTCTTCTGCTCTTTAAGAGCCAACCTGCAAACAAAGCATGATATATTACATAATGTTTCTTAACCAAAATATGTCAAGCCACAAAAATAAACAACACTTACTCCCTTGTACATTCTTCTTCCTTCCTTTTCATGTCTTCATACTTGGGTTTCAACTGCTCTAAGTCAGCTTCCTTCTGGGCTATCGTAACTTTCAGTTTTTTCAGTTCATTCTCAGCTCGTTCCTGACAAAAGACAAGAAAAATACATAAAAGCTTTACACACCAACTCATTTAAAATAAATATGAAACAGTACAGAAAATAATCCATGTTTATTCTAACAAGGACAACACTATTAATGTCCTGATGGTTTGTTTACATGCTAGAAAGAGAGAACATGAGCTAATATCAAACAACCTGGTGGCAGCTGCCAGCCCGCTGGGACGTGCTGAACTTGCAGCGCCGACTGTGCTGAGCGGTGTCAAGACAGCATTCACCTAGATTCCTTGTCTCACTTACCCAGTCCAATGAATGAACATCTTGGCACTCGCAGCGTGGCGTGTGGTAGAAGGGGAACAAAGATTCAGATAGTGTTTCACTGTGTCTCCAAAATATGCCACAGTACAGTGCACTCTGTACTGCTGCAGAGCATTAATGCACCATGCAGCACTCGCCAGCCTTCAACTTTCACCATCGCTAATATAACTTCATCACATGAAATGGTCGTGAGTACTATTCATATTTTTGGCCATCATTTAATTACTAAGACATCATCCATAATGTTTTATGTTATTCAGCTATGTTTTTGAACAAACTCCAATTAAATTGGAACTCTGTGACTAAAAATATTTTTCTTGAGAATATGTTAAAAATGTGAGGTGCCAGTCTTAATTGGGGGTGGGTAGTACATGGGTAAATACACTGTATGGTAATTTTAAATTTACATCAGGAAGAAATTCTAGATCTTTCATGTTTCACTACACTTATCATATTGCTCACTTTGCCAAAAATGTTACAGTCAACTCTTGATTATACGACCTAGGGAACAACAACCCTCTCGAAGTAACAACCCTTTTTCCAGGAACCGTAGAAAATTGTAAAAAACTTGCTTAAAAAAATTTAACTAAAAGAAAATAGCAGAAAAAGGCGTTGCATTTATTACGGCCGCAGTTATTTCTCGAAAACTGTATTGCCGCACACGGTGTGTTTGTTCTAAAAATATACGTTGCTGCCCCTTCCTCCCGCACGACGCGATGGCCAGACGGACGGCCCGAACGCCCTTTCCCATCGCCCGGTCGGTCGGCGACACGCCCGCTTCTTTCTCACCACCTGCCAACCACTCCAATAAGGCCGTTTGCTCACCCTTTTTTCATCATGTGCGCGCCGTAACTTTTTTGCTACTGATTTCTCATGCCCTTGGATATGGTAGTCTGTCTTTGTGCCTGTGATATTACGATTATACATAGTGTTTATTTAAGTTTTATTACGTTTTCCGTTTTGTTAACTGCTATTAAAATGATAACTACCATCATGTCATTTAATGATATATACACAGTAATGTTTGTAAATTATTATTCTTTTAACAAGTGAAAGCAGGACAGTTCATAATTGACACTACCGAACGTTGGGTGCATGTCTCAGATGTGCGTGGCATTGGGCAGGGCAGTACGACACATGACAACAGAGCATCTGTTTCTGTTGTGAGTCACTAGCCCACATGTGCACTTGCGCCCACACACACACACGTAATCGGCTTGACCGTATACAATAGCTGTGGTACACTTGTATACGTCGGTGAAAAGAAAATATGAAACAGCACTGTGTAGGTTTAAAGTTGTTCTGTGAATGTGAATTGAAACTGAGTATCAAATCCCTCTCCATGCTCATTGGTGAAGTGTGTAAATAACTCATGCAGAGAGTAGACTCACTATACAAGCAGATTATTTTCACATGGCCAGCAGAGCTAGAGAAGTGAAAGAAATCTAAAACAAAGGTAGTAGTGTTATCATCATGTCCCATCTGCTGAGCGAGCGTCAGGAGCTGTGACTACGTAGTGATCAAAAGTGGCACAAGATCAAAAGTGGCACAAGAGACATAGGTTAGACACGTCTTGTATGTTGTTTTTGAACTAACTAGTTTCCAGATAGGTCCTTGCGCACACAGATTATCATAACATGTGTGTGGTCGCTCGCTGCCAAGCAAGGTCCCAGGAGGAGGCAAAGTTTGTGCCTAATATGTCAAAGAAAAGTCTCACATGTCAACCATGACATACATTCATCCTATTGAAATATTTTTACTATTTCAATCAACAACATTGCTATAGTACCTTATAAATACGTACTGTAGTTTCGAACCGCAGACATTGCTGGCACTTAATTTACGTTGCCGACAATATTTAGGTTTCATTATCATGAATTCATGCTTGATGTTGAGCAACAGAAAGGTCGTACAGTATATGCACGTCCAGAGTATCATTTATTCAAAATATGTCATCTTATAGAAAAATATTACTATTTAAATAAATTTTATTGTGGCTTTCTTGCAAATAACTTCCAAAAACGGTTCTTGCAGGCGCAAGAATCTATATTGCCAGCGACGTTTTTGCATAATTTTGAGTCAAAGATAGGTCATATATACGCTCCTAGTGTATCTATTTATTCCAAATAATTGACTCTACTGAAAAATAGTGCTGGGCCGATGCCGATTCCGATACCATAGTATCTGCCGATATTACGGTATCGGAATCGGTAAGTATCTGACAAAAAAATTTCAGATACTCAAAACCGATACTGAAGTATTTGTTTAACCTTGAAATATTACAAATAATATCACATATACACAAGGCTCAAAGTAAATATATAATACATACGGTATATCGCCGTAATATAACTTTATCACATGTATATTCTGTTTTATTTTTCTATAAATCCAACTCGCCACAGAGCACAGATCACGCTGCCTGTTTGTAAACACAGTTATGTACCAATGAAAAGCGGCGCTTCTCTCTTTGTCACGTCTCCCCAAATAATTGTTAACAATTTCCAGACGTTTTAAA